>BLBF01017393.1:0-15941 GCA_015471245.1 Laticauda colubrina
ATATAGATATAGATATAGATATAGATATAGATATAGATATAGATATAGATATAGATATAGATATAGATATAGATATAGATATAGATATAGATAATCATAACACAATCTAAATTTCAAACCCTTTAACCACATACCTCCCCATTGGTTCATCTGTATGTAACATCAGAAAATTTAACCCATTTTATCTTAGAGCTCTTTTAAAGAAAAAAAGATTAGCTTTTTTTCCTTAAAAGAGATCACTAGCTTTCTGTCATGCTCAAATATGATGAAATATGCAGAGAACTTATGAAGCATTTCTGATGGTTCCCATTTCTCTTCTTTTTGATGTTCACCAAACCAGTTCAATGTGTCATGCTGACTCTGCATGGCTGTTCCAATTACCCTTTAGATAGTGACTCTAGCGAATTTAGATAGCACAACATGGTGGTGAAGCTCCCAAAATGAGTAAAGCTTCTGTTGGCAAACTTTTTTTTAGCATATCTATCATAGTAGCATTTGACTTTTTTTAAAAAAAAATATGCTTTCTGGGCGGGGAGAAGATAATTTTTGGAAGATTAATGAATGTGATATCCAAACTAATATAGATTTTGTAGTTACGAATAACAAAAAAAGATAATGAGGAGCTAGTCTCAGTCTCGGCCATAACCAAATTAGTGATACATTCCGAATTTTTCAGGTTCTCAGGTTTAGACACATTTAGAGGACACAATGTGGATGATAGCTGCTGTACCATTTCAGAATGAAAATTGTTAATCTGTTCTTTAAATGCACATCCATCTAAAACACTCATTAACAATAATAATCTCTATCCAAACAATATACCCTACCATTCATGGATTTATTTGCCATACATGCTGGATAATTTTCTTCAAGGGCAGAACTTTCTTTTATCATTTTAAAGCTTTGTAAACGAATAAACATTGTGTTAATCTAGAATGTTTTCCTATATGGATGAAGTATTGATAGTAGTGAATTTGAACACTTTTTTTTTTGCTTAGTAGTATTCAAATATACTTATGTAGAAAGAAACTCATAGGGAAGGGATAAAATTAGGTGAAAACATTTACTAAAACTGAAAAAAAAAACCCAATTAAGGCATTTCAACAGTTAAAAATAGAACATTAACTTATTCAAATTATACAAATGGTTCTCATCCTGTGGTTCATGGATCCTTGGGGGGAAGCTGTAATGTCCTCACAGGGGGTCCACAAAGACTTGAAGAAATGTTATGATTTAAATTGTGAGTTAAATCTTGTGGGTCCATGGCCACAAAATATATTTAAAGGGGTCCATGGTGAAGAAAAGTGGGGAACCACTGAACTATATACTATCCTGCATAGTCTTAAATAGTAAATTCCAAATATCAACTATCTTAGTCTATCTAATATGCACCTATCATCTCTAAAATATATTACTGTATTATGTTCTACCTGGTGGATCAATAATTAAACTGCAGTATTGCAGACAAACTCTGCCCACAGCCTGGAGATCGACCCTGATAGGGTTCAATATTAACTTAGTTTTCCATCCTTCTGAAATTGGTAAAATGAGGATCCAGATTATTCGAGGCAATATGCTGACCACCCAGAGAGTGATGTAAAGCACTATGGAGTAGTATACTATGTAAGTCTAAGTAGCTATTATTACCATAAGATCATCTTTTGAAAGATGATCTAAAATTTCAAAAGATGCAAATCTACATAATGATATTGGAGTGTCATTATGAAGAATATAAATATTATATTGCTTCCATTTGTGTTCATTCATTTACATTGTCAAAAGTGGTGTTACTTTGATTTATTTATTTTAATTATGTTGTCCAACTCAGAGTGGCATAGGCAGACTTTGCTGGTGTTTCTTAAACTTGGCAACTTTATGATGTATGGATTTCAACTCCTAAAATTCTTCAGCCAGCCATTCATCAAACAGAATACAAATGATCCAAATATTCAGAAGACACATTCATTGCTATGCTAAAAATACCCCCTCCCCTATATTTTTATTTTAGTTTAGAAAAACATAGTTATTAATTTGGCAAGGTGTATCTATATACTTTGCTGTATTTATTTTTGATTTTTCCACTAGTCACCAAGTGAAACATAAGTGAACCATAACATGAAAGATGGTTAAGGAACCAGAGGCTTAAACATATGAAGAAAGGTTGCAAGAACTGAGCATGCCTAGTCAAATGAAAAGAAGGACTAGGGATGACATAATAGCAGGATTCCAAATATTTGAGGGTTTTCAGCAAAGAAGGGGAGGGGTCAACCTTTTCTCCAAAGCATCTCAGGCAGGGCAAGAAATAACAGCTAGAAATTTAACAAAGAGAGATTTAGCCTAACACTAAGGAGCCATTTTCTGAACCAAGGAGAAATTTTGCTGGAAATAAAAACTTTTCATCAGTGGGATGGTTTTTCTCCAGAAGCTGTGAGTACTCCATCAGTGGAGACTTTTAAGAATAGATTGTCAGTCATTTGTCTGAAATGCTGTTGGGTCTCCTCCTTGAGCAGGGGAGTTGAAGTAGAAGACCTCCAAGGTCCCTTCTAACTCTTGTTTTGTTCTGTTATTCTGTTAAATTTACATGGGATTACCCATCCCACAGTAATCCTTTCAGATAAATTTGGCTGAAGAACTACCTCAAAGTTTTTAAGTGAGTTTCTGTGGACTTAAATCTTGGTCTGCAATCCTAGGAAGAGAACTATTGTACCATACTGATATCATATATAAGATAAGATTTAGGGAATACCTCTGAAGAAAAAAAAATCAACTGAAGTTCTAGGCCTGAAAGATAACCATTTTTAATTTAAAAATGTAGCTCAAAAATACAATATACTTAACTCATTAAATTGCTGTTTAGCACAGGGAAAAACTTTGTCTCTCATTGCCAAATATCAGCATTTCTTTCTCTTTTAATTTTGAATTATGCCTGCTTAATTCCCATTATATCCAGTGTGAATAGAAGCTGTTGCAAAGAATGATTATTGCTCTGTATTAACCTATTCGTCAGTCAATGCTAAAATTAAAACAAGTCAGGGGTATTGGAGAAAATGCAGAACAGATGGAAATCTAACTTTTATTACATTTAACTCATGAAGCAAATCATCTGGAATAATTTTATGAGATATAAAGTAGTACAATCATATATTTTTGAGAATACAAGATGGCTTTCCTTGTAGCCATTATTTCCTGTCCTCTATTTCAAATGCACTTGGGAAAGCAAAATAACATTTCACAAATATTTTCCCCCTGACAAATTCACGATAAACTGCAACATGCATACCTAGTATGCATAATTATTTGTTTGAAGCTACTGTTCTTTTACTTGTACATTTTATCCATGTACAAGGAGGAAGAATGCCGTGAATAAGATGAATGGCCCTTGTTTATAATGTATATTCTTCACAGAACAATCTGAAAATATATGATTACTACATTCAAAAAACTTGGCAAAACAGATCTGATGTACTGGAGATGTTCACTATGTGTGATGGACTTCCACATTTTTTTCCTACCGGTTCTATGAAAGTGTGCTTTGTATGCATGCTCAGCACTCAAAAACTGCCCTCTGTGTTAGCGCTGATGAGGTAATCAGTTTTTTACCTCAGCCGAGGCATGGCAAACCACCCTGTTGTGCAAATCAGCTGAACTAAAAAACAGGGGGTTAGAGGACAGGAAAGGGCAGAGGAGGGTGGGTGGGGCCAGCCATCCAGGTCTCCGAACTACTGGTCTCCGAACTACTCAAAATTTCCGCTCCTGGTACATGAGAACCAGTCTGAATGGCTGAATACCACCTCTGAATGTGTACCTGGAAAAGCAGTAGTCTTGGCAACACCACAGTTTCTCAAGGAAGTGACAATATATTCCAGAGAAAAGTCCAGATTAATAGACTGCACATTCCCAAAATGGATGAGGTACAGAAAAAAGTTCAGAGTAGCTGCACCCTAGAATCTCTCAGGATCTATCTACTACAGGGGTGTCAAACTCACATCATCATGACAGTATCACATGACATGTTGGGACTTTTTTCCCCTTCACTAATCCAGCACATGGCACATCCAGCCTGCGGGCCAGGAATTTGACAGTCCTGATCTAGTTGAATTAGAACATTATAGCTTTAGATTAGCAAGTTTAGCAACATTAGAGGTAAAACAAGAAAAGGATTGGACTCAATTTTCATTTCATTATGTGTTTTTGGCTTGATCTGATTTATGCATCCTTTTTGATGCTGCATATACCAAAAGGAAAACAAAAGTCTTCTTTCAACCTTTACTTTTCATGTAGGAAAAAAAATATCATTTTAGGTTAAAATAAATATTTGTTTGGGCATTATTAACGTGTTAATATTCTATCTTTTGTTCTTGCAAATTAGGATTAGGCTCAAGGTTGATTCAGCCTCCCATCCTTCCGAAGACCCAAATTGTTGGAGGCAATATGCTGACTCTGTAAACCACTTATAGAGGGCTATAAAGTACTGTGAAGTGGTATATAAGTCTAAGTGCTATCAGGGAACCCTAGAATAGTGGGATATCTTTACTCTAAAATATTCTAATTCTTGGACAGGTCCTACATTCAAGGGATTTTTGTTGTTGTTCAATCACTAAGTATTGTCCGACTCTTTGCGACCCCATGGATCATAGCATGCCAGGCTCCCCTGTTCTCCATTCTCCTGGAGTTTGCCCAAATTCATGTTCATTGTGTTGATGATGCTATCTCATCATCTCATCCTCTTCCATCTCCTTCTCCTTTCACCTTCAATCTTTCCCAACCACCAGGGTCTTTTCCAAGGAGTCCTCTCTTCTCATTAGGTGGCCAAAGTATTTGAGCTTCAGCTTCAGTACCTTTTTATTCATGCAAAATAAAGAAGTGGGATTCAGTGGTGAAGTCAATGGAGCTTTTTACCTTTGAGTTTTTATTTTTTTAAATAAAAAAAACTTTAAATTATTTTTCCATGAATTAGAAATTTAGAATACTCAGTCACAAAAAGATAAATTTTAAAAACTGTAGCTGCCATCTTAAAGGTTTTCTGCATGAAAGAAGATAATTCTATGCCAGGTGGACTCAAAGTAGTTGAGACGAAAACCTATGGCACAGTTATCTTATAAGTTTCAAATATGTAGTATGATGAGAATATAGCTGTTAGATCTTATTCAACCAGGATTTGTAAGGGATATATATTTTGGTTTCATAAGATTCCCCTAAATTCCATCCTTCAGGCTGAGTCTGGAATGATACCAAATAAATCTTGAGTACAAATTATATGTTAGTTATTGGCAAAAATTAATTTTTAACTCTCGTCGATTGGCTGCTCTGACTCTTTAAGATAACTTCCAGCTTTTGGGTGGAAATCACTTAATTGTGCCCTAAGATATTGTGGAGTTTCATCTTATGCATTGATCTTAATGGGTTTTGAAGAGGGCATGCCATTCCTTAAGCAACATGACAGAGAAAATAACCTCAAAATTATTTCAGCCAGAGTCCAGCTTACTTTATCTGAGTGAAAAATAATAAATTAAAGTAATAATCAGGGTTTGTTTGTTTGCTTGCTTTCAGGTTAACAGGATTTCATCTTCCTCCACCTGTGACCTCCACAAAATCTGTATTTTCATTACGATTAACCAGTGACTTTGCAGTGAGTGCTCATGGATTTAAAGTATATTATGAAGGTAAAGTAATATATTATAAATATGTATGTTAGAACTGCAATAGCTTATGTCAACATTCAATTTTGAAAAACAAGTCATCTATGAACCAGAAGGGTGGACAAAGGAAGGCAAATTGTAATAAAAGAAAACAAAGGCAACAATTTATATTACAATCATACAATTGATGCTGCACAGTCTGAGATCCTACAATAAGAGCATATTAATTCTATGTATTACTACTTAGATGCATTTATGTGATAGCCAGCTGTTTTCTTTTTTCTTTTAATTATCCCACATTAGTCTAGCCCTTGGTGCTTATGTTTCTTCATCTTCCTTGTATGAGACACATAGAGATCATACTGTGAATGGGATAATCATATTCTGCTGTTTGATCAACCTGATTTATAGCAATTAGAGGCAACCAAGAGTGAAAATCAATGAAACTAATCCAAGGAATGCAACATTGTTGTAAAAAGTACTAAAGAAAGACCATTGTTTCTAACAGGTTGATATACATATAGTGTATAATTTAAAAATATTCAAATGATGTTGATACTCTGGAAAAGAGTACAGAGAAGAGCAGCAAAGTTGATTAGAGGGTGGAGGCTAAAGCATATGAAGAATGGTTGGGTATGTATAGTCTAGTGAAAAGAAAGCCTATGTGTGACATAATAACAGTGTTCCAATATTTGAGAGGCTGCCACAAAGAAGAGGGGCTCAACTTATTTTCCAAAGTAACAGAAGGCTAGAGAAGAAGCAACAAATGGAAATTAACTAAGGAAAGAATCAACCAATAAGGAGAAATTTCCTGACAATGAGAACAATCAATCAGTGAATAGTTTGCCTTCAAAAGATGTGGGTTTGCCATCACTGGAGGCTTTTAAGAAGAGACTAGACAGCCGTTTGTCTGAAATGGTAGGGTCTCTGGCTTGTGCATGAAGTCGGACTAGAAGATCTTCAAGGTCCCTTCCAACTCTAATGATGTTCTATGTTCTACTTCCTTCATAGTAACCTGAGACTCTCAGATGATACTATAGTGCTGCTTAGGCTATTTTAGGATGGAATGATTTTCCCCCCTCTTTTTAATGAATAAGTA
Source organism: Laticauda colubrina (assembly GCA_015471245.1). Lineage (NCBI taxonomy): Eukaryota > Metazoa > Chordata > Lepidosauria > Squamata > Elapidae > Laticauda > Laticauda colubrina. Next base: position 6,739 of record BLBF01017393.1, read on the forward strand.
TTTCAGCTCAGGTCAGTCACTGTTTGCTTCACTTGGAGCCAATAATAAATAGAAAGGACAAAATATTGGAATATCTGATGTGATATCAGTCTGGATGGTTGAAATTGTGATGGGCTAGGAAACCTCCTTGTTCCTTGAAATGTGTTTTTCCCTCATTTATTTCCTTGCAAGTTCTACATTGCCACTCTTTTCCATGGAACATGCTGTTTTATTATCTTTGGTTTCCTTCCATCTCTCTATCCTTGAGTTCAGTATTTTACTTGACCCTATTTGAGTGTTATAGCATGAGCCTTTGTGAATTTTTTCATCACTTGTGTTTCAGGATTCACTAATATTTGACTAAATTACAGAGATATACTTAAGAGCTAATTATACTCTTGAGAAATCAATGTAAATTGGGCCATTTTCCATGCCAGCTTCCAGTTTTGGCATCCTTTTATTGTGACAGCACATAGAATTCTATCAGGGTGGCAACAAGAAGCTAGAATAATTTTCTTTTCCAATCCAAGCATGACCAAGAAAGGAAATTGATTTATAACTTAAAATAAGCTGAAGAATATTCAATTGAAGGGAAAATATTGAAACTCAGAATTGAAATGAGGGATCTCTTAATTAAGTAACATAATCAGTACTAGTGTTAGTGATCAGTGCTAGTGCTAGTGCTAGTGTTAGTGATGTTACCTAGTTTGGATAATGAAATGGCTGCAAAAAAGCAACCAACCTCAAAGACTACCAATAACATTCTATTTCTTGTTTCTGTTGCCTTGGTCCTGAGAAAGGCTCCATTTCTCCTTATTTATCTCTTGCAAAACAATTCCTTCATGATATATCCAGATATAATGATACAATCTTGGGTTTTTTAACCCCTGAAAAAATGGCTAGGCCATTTTTTGGGGGGTGACTTAATTCCCCCCCCCTTGCATCCTCAGGTGGGTGGGCGGCAACAGCTTGGATGTTCTGGAGACCTTCCACCACCATTGCTTTCCCTTCTCCCTTGCTGCCGCGGCATTAGAGCAATGCCGCAGCATTTGGCGCAGCCACGTGCGGCCAGTCAGGGCTCCTCCCTGCAACTGGAGCCCTGAGGAGACACTTGGCTTCAGGCACTGCTGTCACCGCCTTCCAAGGGAAGGCGCTCACCCGAGAGGATCTCTCCCACTCTCTCTCTTTCTCTCCCCGCAAGGTCAATGTCTGTGCTGTGGCTGAGGAGGAGGAGGCTGCAGCCAGTTCCTCCTGCTTGCTGAGCGGTGAGGAAGCCGCGGCTTTGCAGAGCAAGCGAAGAGCTGCTCGCCTGGGCGAGATTTGGGAACGAGGGGCAGGAGGAGGCACACACGTACCCGTGGCTCACTTTCTTGGCTCTGCCTAGCCCAAACGGCTCTGGCGTGGCCCTGGTGGGATGAGTGGAGGGTCCGGCGGGGAGGCGCTCACTGCCTTGGTGAGAGCTCTGCTGCCAGAAAGGAGGGCCCGCCTGTCAGCTTAGCCTAGGCCGCCCAGCACAGCTGACAGGCAGGCCCTCCTTCCCGGCAGCAGAGCTATCACCAAGGCAGCGAGTGCCTCCCTGCTGGACCCTCCACTTATCCCACCAGGGCCATGCCAGAGCCGTTCGGGCTGGGCAGAGCTGAGAAAGTGAGCCACAGGTGTGTGTGTGCCTCCTCCTGTCCCTCGTTCCCAAAACTCGCCCAGGCGAGCAGCGCTTCGCTTGCTCTGCAAAGCTGCGGCTTCCTCACTGCTCAACAAGTAGGAGGAACTGGCTGCATCCTCCTCCTCCTCAGCTGCAGTGCAGACGTTGACTTTGCGGGGAGAGAAAGAGGGAGAGATCCTCTCAGGCGAGCGCCTTCCCTTGGAAGGCGGTGATGGGAGCGCCTGAAGCCAAGTGTCTCCTCAGGGCTCCGGTTGCAGGGAGGAGCCTTGACTGGCTGCACGTGGATGCGCCAAATGCCAAGGTGTTGGTCTAACGCCGCAGCAGCAAGGGAGAAGGGAAAGCAACAGTGGCAGAAGGTCTTCCGATATGAAATGCTCTACCAATGCAGGCAGCACCATATCCGGGCATGCAAGTACTTCCTAAATGCAACCCCTCCACCATTCTCCCCCATTTTGCATGTTTAATGTGGGTCTTAATTTGGGGGGAGGGGCTTAATTTGATTTTATGCCAATAAAACATGGTGGAGCTTCCTTTTGGTGGAGGCCATATTGTTGGAGAACACGGTAGCAGTGCACAGTGACTGTAAAATGAAAATGGGATAAATTCCATATTGAGCCCTTGGAGAAAACATGATGAAATGAAGAATAAATAATGTTCTTCACTTATAAAATGTAGCCTTTCTGGATTATAGAAGGATTGGAAATTGAGTACGTGAGAGGTTTCAAATATATAGGTGCTATCTTCTAAGATTCAGGGTCAGGGAAAGCAACATCAATATGGTAGCACAAGCTCAAAAATAGGTTTTTCAGCCATTTTAGGATTCTCCCATTCAAAAAGATGATTATGAATCCCTACAGCTTTCAAATTATTCTCAGCCAAAACCTCTGGCTCAGCTGCTCCCAGCTAGGCCCATATCCAAATTATACACAGATGGAAATTGTATAAACCAAGTTCATTAGTGCACTGTTCTAAGCTCCAAATGTACATCTAATACAATTCTGAGATTTGAAGCTGGTCAAATGAGAATTGAGGTCAGAGCATGGTTATTAATCTTTAATTACTTTTTAAATGCCATTATTTTCCAGCTGGGCTAATTCCATTCATTTTTTTTCCAAATGAATTTGAATCCTCTTGAGACTCAAGCAAGAGATAAAGATCTTCTATCTTGTGGCTTCTTCCTTGACTTTCTCTATCTTCTTCATTTCATTGAGTTATAAAAGTTATTAAAGAAAGGCACTTAGTCATTGAAGCCCAGAATGAAAGAGGTTTCATCCAAAATGTATTATGTCACATCTGGACTACTTCACTCTACATAGGGCTATTCTTGAAGAACATTTGGAAGCTTCAACTAGTGTGGAATGTGGCAGCTTGGGCAGTTCTTCGAGTCCTTAGGATGGTCAGTATTATACCACTGTTCCATATGCTACACTGGGTGCCAGTCTGCTTCTGGATGCAATTCAAGCTATAGGTAATTACCTTTAAAGCTCTGCAAGGCATGGTTCCAAGTTAATTGAGGAACAATCTCATCCCATTGGGACTGGCCTGCCCCATCCACATTGGCACAGGAGGCAGGCTCTGGGACTTGTTGATTAAGGAAATCTGGCTGGTGGGGTCCAGGAGAAAGCTGTAGCTCCTGCCCTTTGGAACAGCTTATTCCCTGAGGTGAGATTGGCATCCACCTTCGAACCTCCTGCAGAAGCCTGAAGACTTGGTTCTGCCAGATTGCTTGGGACCCAATTGGGGAGCATCACACTGCAAATGGTTGATAAATTAAGAGGCAATTCAATTTCTCTCCCACACATCCTGTTCCCTCCCCATCTTTTAACTATATTTTTATTTTGATGGGGATTTTTTATTTTTATTGTTTAGAGATATGTATTTGCTAGGATTTTAATGCTTTAATGTTGTAATCCACCTGGAATCATTTCGTTATGAGATGGACTGCAAATAAATTCAATACACAGACAGACAGATAGAAGATCCTAGTCATGGAGTTCAAAACTTTAGAGACTGGTCTCCTAAAAGTAGTGGCAACGCTGTTAATTCTACTTGAAAGCCATTAAATACTAGATATTTCTAAATTCAGGAAAAAAAAACCTCTGATCTGTGTAATTTCCTAGGGTCCCTTGTGTCCAGATGTTTTGGAAAAAGCAAACTCACTAAATTTAACATACCAGGCAAGCAAGCAATTCAGTTTCTTAACCACAGTAAGATTTTAGCAAGAATGCCCCTTGATTTGCAGTGAAAGCAAGCATTCAGAACTGGCTAAGTCTGTAGTACAAGATGAATATGAATTTTAGAATCATTACTACACAGGGCAAAATTGTCTGATAGTGCTCTTAAGGTTCCAGTATTCACTTCATTAATTTTCACAGAATGGGATATTACTTAGAAAGATAATTTGGATTCCCAGCTAATAGCTGAATTGCAGCAATAATTTTTGCAGTGCATTGTTCTACATTGCTCAGTGATAGTCCAAAACAAAATTGGTCTGTTTTCATTACTGTTGTTTTAACATAGAAATGTGATGACACGTCTAAGTTAGCTTCAATAGGAGATGTGCAGCAGTGAAATTTAGAATCCTGTGCCATCCTCCATGTCAAAAGTTGTTAAAACCCATGTACAAAATCAACTTTCCAATATTTTGAAAGCCGAGTAATAGTTTTTAAAAATTAAAACAGTTTGCAACAATTTGCAAGTTCCTCAAAATAAAATAAAAAGTGTGTGTGTAAATAAAACCAGTTTGGTGTAGTGGTAAAGCACCATGGTAAACACCAGGGGTGGGATTCAAATTTTTTAACAACTGGTTCTGTGGACTAGGCTTCGGTGGTGGGCATGGCTTGTGGTCATGTGACTGGATGGACATGGCTTGGTGGACATGTTATTGGCTGGGCATGGCTAACTCAATATCACTCACATTGAGGTACGCATCTCCTTACCTGGCCTCTCATGACTGTGGGGATGTTGCAACAGTCGTTAAGTGTGAAAAATGATCATAAGTCACTTTTTTCAGTGCCATTGCAACTTTAAATGGTCACTCCACACAAGCAAAGTACCAGCAAAGGAGGGAAAAAAACTCCAGAGACATTCCTGAAACAGGAAGTCTAGTCCTTCCAAGAATGTAATAAAGGTTAAGGGAGAGGCAGTTTCTGTAAGCAACATCAGAATGTTTCCTTCCTGCCTTCCTTACAGGATTAGGCCAGTAATTTCTTCTAACAACCAGTTATCTGAACTGCTAAGAATGTTTACAACTGGTTCTCATGAATAGGTGTAAACTGGTAGAATCCCACCCATGGTAAACAGCTAGTGTTCTGTATAAAGAATAGTAGACTCCTAATACAGGATTCTGATTGGCTAAAAAACCTGAATTGGGCTTGGTTCATAGGAACCAATCCACAAAGCTGCTCAAAGGCAGCAAAACTAAATACCTGTCATTGGCTACAAGCTGCCAGGCGAAACCCTATATAAAGGCTGCCGCGGCTTGAGCCAATGTTCCGTTTTTCAACTGCTGTTTACTAATAAAGACTTTGTTGTTGGAACCCAGTCTACCTCGCGTTTTTCCGGACGGAACACTGGCGACGAGGATGAGATCATCCTAAACGCGAGACTGAGCACGCGGCAACCAATAAAACCAGACTGAAGACAATGGCTGGAAATAATACGCCGCCCGCACCCTTCAATCCCAATGAAGAGGATTGGGAATCCTACGTAGACCGTTTCCAGATGTATTTGGAAAGTAACGAAATGGAAGAGATCTCAGACCAGCATAAAAGAGCTGTTTTCTTGACACATTGTGGGCCCACAATCTTCAAAATGGCCAAGGCTTTAGCGAAGCCCCAAGATGTGAAACAATTGACTTGGCCAGAGCTCCAAAGAATGCTAAAGGCTCACTATGCACCGGTGGTGTCAAACCTTATCAAGCAGCCCAAATTTTACCTAAGAGACCAGAAAGAAGGCGAGACCATCGCTGATTTTGTGGCAGCCCTCCGACATATAGGGGGAGCGCGCGTCTTTCTGAATTTAGATGAAGCGATGCGGGGTCGAGTAATACTGGGTTTAAGAGACTCTAATTTACAGAGCAAGCTGCTAAATAAACCCAACATAACCGTAGCCAAAGCCATTGCAGAAGCCACAGCCGCTGAAGCCGCGAAAAAATCGGCGGTCAAAATGAAACAGATGAACGCGAACAATGATGAAACGAGCCTGGCCAGAGGAAAGAAACAATTTCCCACCACCACTCACCACGAAGATTTTGACAAAACGTCAGAATCCGGGGAGGAAGACGACGAAGTCCACCACCTATACGTCAACAAAAAAGGGTGCGAAAAAAGAAATTGGCAGGAATGCGCTGGCTGAGGAGGAAACCATCCTCAAGATGATTGCAGATTCCTCAATGCTATTTGCAGAGCTTGCAAGAAAAGGGGGCATATCGAGAAAGTCTGCAGGAATAAAAAAAATTACAGCCCAAACAGACGCAGCAACTCTCCCTCACAAGCTGAGCCAAAACAAACCAAGAGAAAGTGGCAGCGGAATAAGCGAGCCAGTAACCGAGAAAAAACACATCAGACTTTCACTATCGGAAGCGCTCAGATGGAAAGCGGGAAGAAAGTAAAAATAATTGTAAAAATAGAAGGCAATCCCTGCTAAATGGAGCTAGACTCTGGGTCTTTCCTATCAATGGTGTCATGGGACACCATCAAACAACTGGGCCCAGATATCAAACTCAAAGAACTCCAGAGACAAAAATTAACCCTCAAGGACTACCAAGGAAACCGAATTCCTGTAGTAGGCCTAGGACATTTCTGAGTCGCCTACAAACAACATGTCAAAGTACTACCATTGACAATAGTCGACCGAGATCGACCAAGCCTCCTGGGCATCGAATGGTTCGCACCATTGGGCATCAGGATGACCGGAGTAGACCGGGTGGCCGCAACCGACTGGGAAGAAAACCTGATCCAAGAGTTCCAGGACGTTTTCGACGGCTCCCTAGGCAGGTATCGGGGGACCCCAATTTCCTTTAGTCTAGACCCCCAGGTAGCCCCTAGAAGACTAAAGGCCAGACAAGTTCCTTTTGCTCTGAAAGCAAAAATAGAGGAACAACTAAATAAATTAATAGACCAAGGGGTTTTAGAACCTGTTGACCATGCTAAATGGGAAACGCCAATCATAACACCAATTAAACCAGATGGGTCGGTTCGAATCTGTGGTGACTACAAGGCTACCCTGAACCACGCATTGCAACAAAGCACATACCCGGTGCCAGTCGTACAACACTTATTACATTCTCTTGGGGGAGGAAAAGTTTTCGCTAAACTAGATCTAGCGCAAGCTTACCAACAGCTCCCAGTAGACCCCTTAACGGCTGAAGCACAAACAATAGTGACCCACAAAGGGGCGTTCAAATGCAACAGACTCCAATTTGGAGTGAGTGTAGCCCCAAGCGTTTTCCAGAGCCTCATGGAACGCCTATTGAATGGTATAAAAGGGGTCATACCATACTTCAACGACGTCCTAATTTCGGCCAAAGATGCGACCCAGCTAAAAAAAGACTAAAAGATGTACTAACTAGATTCAGAGAATCTGGCCTAAAAGTAAAAAAAGAAAAATGCTGTTTAATGACTGATCGCGTCGAATTCCTGGGCTACTTAATAGATGGAGAGGGTATACACCCTACTGAAAAAAAAGTCAAAGCTATTAAAGACGCACCAGAACCAAGGAACAAAACTGAACTGCAGGCATTTTTGGGACTAATAAATTTTTATAATGTGTTCCTACCCCACAAAGCGACAATAGCGGAACCATTACACCAATTACTGGATAAAAAAACAATTTGGACTTGGGGTTATAGAGAAAAGAAAGCCTTCCAAAAAATAAAAAACTTATTAACATCAAACACCGTTCTTATCCAGTTTAGTAACACAATTCCATTGACGGTGACCTGCGACGCCTCACCGTTTGGAGTCGGTGCCATCCTGAATCACCAATTGCCAGATGGGACAGAGGCACCCATCGCCTACTATTCAAAGACTCTGTCTAAAACTGAGTGTAATTATAGTCAATTGGACAGAGAAGCCCTGGCAATCGTTGCCGGAGTGAAACGCTTCCACAAATATCTATATGGAAGAACATTTTTGATAGTAACGGACCATAAACCACTACTGGGAATTTTGGCGGGAAACAAGCCAACACCGAACATTTTGTCCCTGCAAATGACTAGATGGTCAGAATTCCTAGCAACCTAGTCTTATACTCTGACACATCGCCCCGGGAAACAAATTTCCCATGCAGACGCGTTGAGTAGAGCACCATTACCGACTATAGAGGAAGACCCGGCACCGACGATGACCACCTTGCAGATAGAGACATACCCCGATCTACCAATATCTGCAAATGATGTCACCAGAGCCACCGCAAGGGACCCATTGACTGCCCGTGTACTGAACTGGGTAGGTAAAGGCTGGCCGGAAAATAAAAAAAACTGAGAACTTTAAACCTTTTCGGACCAGACAAACCGAACTCTCGATTCAAAAAGGTTGTTTGTTGTGGGGTGATCGGGTACTTATCCCTAATTACAAACTAAGGTACTGGGTATGTTTCACAAAGGCCACCCTGGAATTGTTAAAATGAAAAGCCTTGCTAGAAGCTATGTCTGGTGGCTGGGTATAGATAGGAACATCGAATACTGGGTAAATTCTTGCAACAAATGCCAAAGAAGCAGGCCTTCCCCACCACAAGCACCCATAAAGGAATGGGAAACCCCACGAGGCCCCTGGTCACGAATCCACATTGACTTTGCGGGTCCTACTAAGGGACATACCTTCCTAATTGTCGTAGATGCATACTCAAATTGGCTCGAGGTTAAAATTATGCCATCTATGACAACTGAAACTATTATTAAACAACTTGACAAATTCTTCGCAACCCATGGCCTGCCGGACGTCCTAGTGTCCGACAATGGGCCACAATTAACGAGTATCCAATTCGAACAATACCTAGCCTCCCTAGGTATAAGACATGCCCTAACTGCGCCGGCCCACCCGGCTGCAAACGGTAGGGCAGAGAGAATGGTCAGGTTTACCAAAGAAGGGTTAGAAAAAATGGACATTGGGGATGTCCAAGATAAAATAAATTGCCTACTCACCCTCCAGCATATCATACCTAGTACTATAACAAATAAAAGCCCAGCGGAACTACTAATGGGAAGAAAACTTAGGTCGCAATTAGACAGATTGCACCCAAACTATACACCAGAAACCCCCCCCCCCCCCGACTCCTCCACCCATTTCAGGACATTTGAAATCAGCGACCTAGTTTATGCAAAAATTTTTACCGGGGACCCATTATGGCTTCCAGGAACAATCACACAAATTACAGGCCCCCGGTCCTACCAACTAACCATAGACGATGGCAGGGAATGGAAGCGGAACATAGACCATCTTCGGTCCCGAAACATAGAAAGAAGTACAAACACACAACCACAAATAATAAAAAATGATGAAAATCAAACCAAAGAGGGGGGGGGGGAATAAGAAGAAAATAATAAAGAACCATTTAAATTAAA
>BLBF01017394.1:0-20506 GCA_015471245.1 Laticauda colubrina
TGTGTGTGTGTGTGTGTGTGTGTGTGTGTGTGTGTGTGTGTGTGTGTATGCGTGTGCTGCTGGTCCATGGTTGGTGTAGCTGTTCTGGCAAAGGGCAGCCCCTCCTCAGTGGCATCTTCCGTCCTCCTTCTGCCTCTTCCGAGAGGGAAACTTTCAGTCCAGATTTGGGAAGATCCAGATCCAGAGAAGCAAAGATAGCAGGATTAACTCGTTGCTCTTTTTTAAAAAAACAACAACAAATTTTATTAGTTTTTAAAAACAATACACAAACAAACAAAATATAAAACCTAATAACATAAAATCTCTTTTCTAAAGACTGCTTATTAAATTTTAACAAAACAAATAAAACATCTTATTTGAATACAACATAGTTCCAGAGTATCACATATGCATATCTTATTTATTCTTTTTCCAACTTCTTTTACCTAAATTTCTATATCTCTTTGTTCCTTGTACTTAGACTTTCATCTGTCTTGTATACAATTTCATTATTCTTTTCTAACGTTCTTCCAAAATTTTATTAATTCTCAATAAGCTAACTTGACAAACAAAAACACTAAACATGAAAACATAAAACTTTTTTGGGGAAAGCGGCTTAATTCTGGGTTAGCATCTTTTTATACAGACATCAATCAAATTCATGCTCACCTTATATACTATTTCATATCTCATTTATCATTCTACATTTTCTCTATGTTTTCTCTCCTCTTTTCACTCTCTTAATTTTATTTTATTTATTTCATCTCAATTTAAATCATTTTACTTGTATCTTTTGTCCATTCTTTTTCAATTATCTATTTTTTCTTTTCTCTTTACTGCAAAATTTCTCTGTAATCACTGGTTGAAGTATGATGACTTTTTATCTTTCCCCTAGAGTTAACACTTAAAATAATATATAATTTCCATACTGATTCTGCTTAGTGCATTCTACATAGTACATTTTAAAGTAATAAAAAAGAGAAAAAAAGAGTAAGCTTATAGTATAGTAAATACAATATTCCATAGCTAATTAAACTCTAATAGACATTTTACACATTCCCTTTAATATATTGTTAACTCATAAAAAGCCCATGTCACACTGAACCAACGGATGCAAAGAGGATGCAAAATGGACAAAAAACCTTGCCATCCGTTCGAAAACGCGATGTACACACTGCCTCCGTTTTGCTTCCTCTCTATCCATCCAGCATCCGTTTATTGATGTTTCATCCGCTCCAAAAGTTTTGGGCTGCCCAAAACTTTTGTGCGGAAAATGTATCCAGTTCGTCCGTTCCGCATCCGCTACGCTTCCGCTACGCATCCGCTATATCCGCTAGGCATCCGCTGCACATCCGCACAACGCGCATCCGCCCGGACACAGGGAGGAAGCGGAACGGATGCGGAACGGATGCAGAACGGATGCAGAACGGATGCAGAACAGAAACAAAGCGTTTAAAATGGAAAAAACGTTCGCAGAGGGGACCTATCTCGGATATTAAGGATGTCCAGAGGATGCCTAGAGGATGCCTAGAGGATGCAAAGGGACACCTATACTGCCTATAAAAAGGGGGAGCAACTCACCTGCATCTCACTTTCAGCCCAGCAGCCCAGCTGTGCAGACCTCTGTAGTCTTCATCTGGCTCTTGCTCTTCCACAGCATCCAGTCATGTCAACCGTGGATCGTAACAAAGTCCTTTTGGCAACGACCATCCTTCTGCAACACTCGAAGCCATCTACAGGTTCTGTGAACTCTACTACGGGAAGAAAAGGAGGCGGCCAAGAAGCGTCTGGATCCGAAGATGGATCGGGAGAAGAGCAGAGTATGGACTGTACAACAACCTGATGGTGGAGCTCAGGCACGAAGACACTCGTGCATTCCAGAACTTCATGAGGATGCCTCCAGCCATGTTTCATGAAGTTGTGCAGCACCTGACACCCAGGTTGACCAAGGCAAACACCAACTTCCGGCCCAGCCTGGACAATGGGCTGAAGGTGGCACTGACTCTGCGCCACTTGGCCTCAGGGACCACGTACAGGAGCATGCAGTACGGCTGGAGGGTGCCACACAACACCATCAGCATTGTGGACAGAGAAGTGGTGCAGGCCATCATCGAAGAATACCTGGAAGAGCTCCTCCAGTGCCCCTTCACTGATGAAGGATGGAAGAAAGTTGCAGAGCAGTGGTATCAGAGGTGGAACTTCCCCCACACCGTTGGAGCCATAGATGGCAAGCACGTGGCCTGCAAAGTGCCAGCCAAGTCGGGCTCCACTTCTTTCAACTACAAGGACTTCTTCAGCATCGTCCTCTTTGCCATGGTCAATGCTGACTACAAGTTCATGTACATCGATGCCTCAGGCAACGGCTCATGTTCAGATGCCCAGATATACAACGCCAGTGATCTCAAGGAGGGGCTAGAATGCAACCTCATCATGGGCTTCCCAGATCCAGAGCCCCTGCCCAACGACATGCAAGAGGTGCCCTACTTCATCATGGGGGATGACGCCTTCTCCCTCAGAACCTACCTCATGAAGCCCTACACTTCCAGACTCCTCACCCGTGAAGAGAGGATCTTCAACTACAGGCTGTCCAGGGCAAGGCAGGTAGTGGAGAATGCCTTTGGCATCCTGGCCAACAGGTTCCAGGTACTTCTCACCACCATGCAGCATCGCCCAGAGACCATGAGGTGGATCATGGAAGCTTGCTGCATCCTGCACAATCTCATGCGCACCCGCTACCCAGTCTTGCAGAACAGGCTCCTGGACCTCCAGCAAGGCAATGGGGGCAGGGAGCCTGGGGAATGGAGGTGAGGGAGAAACCTGATAGACACTGAGGATGTGCAAGGCCCCAACATGAAGGGAAGAAGCAGTGCAACCCTCTGAGACACTGGTGCAACTCCTCAGCTGGAGCAGTGGAGTGGCAAGACAGGATGATAGATGATTAATGGGTGCTTCCTTCAGCCTGTCTCATCACACGGATGAGATTGGGCCATGTACGTTGGGTGGGCCTACAATGAACAGGGCATTTTAAAAAGAGTTGTGTTTGTGTTGACATGTGTGGATGATTATTACATTATTATTGATAATAAAGGGCCATAGGTGTGGCACCTGGGAGGGTGGACCATACAGTCCCACTATGCTTGCACTGGAGGTTTATCTATCCCACAGCTATTACCCATACCAAAGGTATCCCTGCCCATCCCACTGCTATCTTAACCCATCCCACAAGCATGCAAAGGCTGAAACCAATTCTAAAAGTTTCCACCAAGACTTTATTAAAAAAACGAAATGAAGCAAGTGTGTGAATCAAAGATAAACTTTATTGAACAACAAGTTGTAAAAGAAAAATGACCCAAGTCAAGTGTCCAAATAAAGCCCACACCAAGTCTCTGGTGCTCCTCTTGGTCACTCGGAGTTGTGCCCAGTCTCAGGGGTGAAGGGTCCAGGTGCAGTGGAGGTGGGTGGTGCTGAAGTGCTGGTCTGTATCGTCATTGGGGTGCCTGGCCCCGAGAGGACAACAGGGGACGGTGTGTTGAGGAAGCTCTCAGACAGCTGGCTCAGACCCGTGATGCTGAGAGGTCCTTCCTCCATGCCAGTACTGGGGTGTCAGTACTGGGGTGTCACCCCATTACAGATGACAGATGTACTGAGGCCGGGCTTGGCTGTGGGGTGGAGGAAGGAGCAGTGTAGTGGGACTGTCTGGTCTGCAGCTGGGTGAGGACTGGCGTGGGTGACATTGGTGGCATGGGTGGCATTGCTGTCGTCGGTGGCATCATTGGCGTGGGTGGCATTGGTGGCATCAGTGGAACCGGTGGCCACGGTGTCACCCGATGACTCTGTGCCTGGACTGGGAAGGGCTGCTGCTTGTGCTGCTGGATTTCCTGGTAGCCGTAGCCCTGGTAGGTGAGGGGCTGTGGGAAGCCTTGGAATGGGAGGGACATCACCTGGGGTGGAGGACCAGACCTGGACTGGGTTGGAGCAGGTGCCTCTGGATCTGGAGGGTTGTGAAGCAGCTCGGTGATCCGGTCCTTCACCACCTGGTCTGGTTGACATAGGTGAGGAAGGGATTGCGGTTGGAGGATGAGGAGTCGGTGTTGACCAGTTGAGAGAGAGGAGATCTATGCTGGTGCAGATGGTGTCCCTGATCTCCAGCAGGACAGTATGGCTCTGCCCCTCCTGCTTTCTGGCTCTCTACCTTTCTGTGGAGGTGGAGCTTGGGGGGGGTGGATGTGGCTACAGCTGTGGTGGACGTGACATCTCCTTTCTCCCACCGCACCAGGGAGTCCTCCATGCGCTCCACCATGGTTACAACACCTGTCCACAGGTTCTCCGCTGTGGCACGCTCCACAAAAACCTGCCTGGAGATAGGGACTGACTCTCAGCCAGAAGAAGACTGGCTCTCAGCAGGCTGCCAGAAAGAGAGGGTTGTGAGAGGGGCTCCTGGTGCTCCTTGGTGGTGGATCTTACCCTCCAGGAAGCTGCACTTGGCCATGACATAGGTCTCTCTGTCTGTCAGCTTAACCGTGGTCTGGCCAGATTTCTTCAGGTGCAGCTTCCCGTACCAGGTGTGCATGTGCTTCCACCAGCCGAGGAGCACCTCCGAAGTGTAACCCATACTCTCCACCCTCTCTCTCCAAGCAGCCTGCTTCCGCTTGGTGTCCCTGTAGAGATGGTGTCCCTTCCGCCACAGACAGTCATTCTCTCTCAGCCACTCCAGCACCTCATCCTCATGTTCCTCCTCAATATAGTATTGCCTCCTCTCCCGTCCCCGCATACGCCTCTTCCTCCCTTTGGCAGGACCAGATGGGCCCTCATCAGAGGGACTCCCAGGTAGTAGGGGCTGCTCCTCCACACCACCAGCAGCAGCAGCAGGATCATCATCATCATCATCATCATCAGGATCATAATCATCATCAGCAGCAGCAGCAGCAGCAGGATCATCATCATCATCAGCAGCAGCAGCAGCAGCAGCAGCAGAAGCACCAGCACCAGCAGGACCAGGATCAGCAGCAGCAGAGTAAGCACCAGAAGCATCAGCAAGACCAGGAGCACAAGCAGGACCAGGAGCATGAGCAGGACGAGCTGGACGAGCAAAACCAGGAGCACGAGCAGTACGAGCAAGTCCAGGAGCACGAGCAGGACGAGCAGGACCAGCAGGACCAGCAGGACCAGGAGCAGCTTCAGCAGAGTAAGCACCAGCAGAAGCACCACCGCCAGGAGCAGCTTCAGCAGAAGCTCCAGCACCAGAAGAGCGAGCCCAAGCAGCAGAAGCCCCAGCAGAAGCAGAGTCAGGGACAGGGGGCGGGAGGGTGGCCCTGTCCCTCTTGCCAGGGATGGAGGCATGTTGCTGAGACTTCCTCTTCTTTCCCATGGTTGTGGGGTTGCTGGCTGGCAGGGAGGCTGGCAGAGAGGCTGGCAGGCACCAAGGCTCGCAGGAAGGCTGTCACCAAGGCTAGCAGGCAGGCTGGCAGGCAGGCTGGCAGGAAGGCTGGCAGAAAGGATGGCAGGAAGGCAGGCAGGCAGGCAGGCACCAAGGCTGGCAGCCAGACTGGCTGGCAGGGAGGCTGGAAGGCAGGCTGGCAGCAAGGCTGGCAGGCAGGCAGAGAGACAGGCTGGCAGGGAGGCTGGCCAGGAGACTTGGAGGCAGGCTGGCAGCAAGGCTTGCAGGCAGGCATGCAGGCAGGGCAGGCAAGGACTCGATGTATCCGGTAGCAGGTCTTTCCTCCGAATGCTGGCCATGTGCGAGCTGCTTCCCTTTATATCTGTGTGGCTTACGCAATGCAACCCCCCCGCATGCACAATTAATGCCAGGCATCCGTTCGGCTTCTGCTGTGCATCCGCTAGGCTTCCGCTCTGCATCCGCTTCATCCACTGTGCATCCACTCTACATCCGCTGTATCCGTTCTGAATCTGCTTTGCTGAGGTCCCCTGGAAGCCTAGTGGATGTGCCATCCGCTTCCATCCGATGGGCTTCCGTTCCGCATCCACTTTGCATCCTCCCTGCGTCCTCCCCGCGTCCGTTCCTTTCCGTGTTATCCGCTCTGGTTATGCAAATTTTTGCCCCTTTTGAGAGCGGATAACAACAGATGGAACATTTTGCTCGTCCGTTGTGTCCTTTTTACATATGTTTTGCATCTGTTGGGCAGTGTGACAGGGCCTTTAGGAAAAGAAAAGGTGATAAGTCTTTGGAGAAGAGAGAAGAGAGCTATAGCAAGAGCCTTGGGTAATTAAAAAAGTGCAGTGAGCTCTTTTTATTTTTTTCTAAGCTGTGTTATCCCCCCTCATCAGTCTATCTTTTTTTTTCCTGGAACTTGTCTACTTTTCATGTTTCTTTTTGGTTCATTTTTATGTATCTTTTTATATTTGAGATCTCTTAATTGGATTAAGGTGTTGAAGAACCTGAAGAATTTTTTTCCTTTCATTTTTTTTTCTTCACCTCTTTGCCTTTTTTGGGACTTTACAATTTTTTCTTTTCTTCCTGTTTGTTTATAATGTTGTGATGCTCTTTTTTTTCACTTTTGAATTTTTATTGTCATCTAACTAATCGATTGGAATAAGGCATATAAGAGCCTGAAGATTTTTTTTTCTTTTTTCCTTTTTAATTATTATTACTATTTGTTTTTTTTGTTTTTTTCCACTGTTTTCATTTGGAATTGTAACTGGTTATTTTATAACCGGATTAAGGTCCAGAAGAATTTGAAGATTTTGAAGATTTTGAATTTTTCAAAATGAGTAGGAAGTTAACAGCTCCTGGTTCTTCAACTTCTGCTTCCTCCTCTCCACCATCTGGAGGACAATGCTCAATACAGACAATGTTAAAGCAAGAAAAAGAACAAGAAAAAGTGACCCTGCAGATGATTATGCAAGAAATTCAAAAAATTCAAACAAGATCAGAGAATATTGAAAAGAGAATAGAGAATATTGAACAAGGAACATGGAAAACCGATGAAAAAGTGGAGAACATCGAACAATTGATGATGAAGTATGATGAGAAGCTCCAAGAAATTGAAGAAGAAGATAAACAAACAGATAAGAAGATTGGAGACATTGATAACAGATTAACTATGGTTGAACAAGATGTATGCTGAGATGGGAGATGGACAGATTAGAATTTTATTTCAGATTTCAAAAGATAGAGGAAGAAAAAGGACAAAACTTAGCTGAGATATTGACAGAAATACTGGCGGAAGCTTTGGAAATAACTCAAGAGAAGATGATGGATGGAATTGATGAGGTTTATCAAGTCTTTATAAGATATGTGATGAGAAATAGTTTATCAAGAGAAGTTCATATCAGATTCACAAAGAAAGCCATTAAAATGCAAATATTGCAAGTGGCAAGAGAGAAAAAGTTGAAATACAAGGATAAGGAGATTGTGGTCTTGAAACAAGTACCCAGAAGAGTGAGAGAGATGAGAAGAGAATACGTATTCTTGACCAAATTGCTACTTAAAAAAGAGGTGAATTATAGATGGCTGATATACATGGCAAGAACAGAGATACAGAATTGATTCAATTGAAAAAGCTGAATCATTTTACGCAGAATTTTTTAAAGAGGAGAAAGAGGCAGAAAAAGAAATTTCACAAATTGAATTCCAAGAGGACTACCAAATGAGACTGGAAAAGAAGAAGATGCAGTAGGTGGAAAGGAGGAAGCCAAGGAACAACATGAAATAAGATCGACGAGAGCTGTTAAACCTAACTACAAAATTTAACCATGGAAGAAAAAATAATAATTACAATATACTTAAAAGATACATGGAGAGAAAGAAATGCTAAAACTAAACAATACACTTTCTATTCAAATAGACATTTATCATGGTTCAGAATAGATATGATATGGATGTCAACAGAACTTTTAACTTTTATTCAGGAAGTAAATATCGAAACAAGTAGTTGGGCAGATCACAATCCAATGATAATTAAATGGAAAGGACAAAGAAGAAGATCTAGAAAGACGTTAAATAATACTATTTTAAAGGAAAAAGACTTTATACAGTGGATAGAGAAAGAACTGGCTCTTTTCCTTAGAGAAAACATGGATATAATTAAACATAAAATGGGTTTAATAGAAAAAGAAGAGCTAGCACAAAAAATTAGAGGTGCTAAACAGAACTACTCTGAAGATGCAAATAAACCAGGTAGATGGCTAGCATATAAATTGAGAAAGAAGAAAGAACCAAGGAAAATATTGCAACTAATAAATGAACAAGGCCAAGTTTGTTATGGTAGCAGAGAGAAGAAGGAAAACATATGAGACTATTATGAGAAATTATACACACAAGAGAATATTGATGAGGAAAGAGTCAAACAGTATTTACAGAATGCTAATCTACCCCAGATACGTAAAGAGATTGAAACAATGTTAGAAAGTAATATAACGATGATGGAGTTAACTGAAGCACTTAAGAAGCAAAATAATGGAAAGGCACCAGGCCCAGATGGACTTTCAGCAGAATTTTATAAAACATTACAAGAATCGTTGAATCTTGCATTCTTAGAAGTCATGAATGAAGTTGTGTTAAAGAAGAGGATACCTAAAACATGGTTAGAAGCTTATATTACACTTATTCCAAAAGAAGAGGCCGATTTATTACAAGTTAAGAACTACAGACCTATTTCTTTACTAAATGCAGATTATCAAATTTTTGCTTCAATATTGGCAGAAAGACTTAAAAAATATTTAAACAGTTTTATCCATCCTGTTCAAAATGGATTTCTGCCAAAGAGACAAATTAAAGACAATATGAGAGTAATTTTGGACACTCTGAAATACTATGAGGCTCATCCTGAAAAACAAATGGCTTTGATATTTCTCGATGCACAGAAGGCATTTGATAATGTGAATTGGCGATTCATGTTGTTACTGCTAGAACAAATGGGCTTTACTAAAAGATTTACTCAAGCAATAGAAGTTATATATCAAAAGCAAACAACAAAGGTGATGATAGAGGGAGAATTGACAGACTTTATTGATATAAGAAAAGGAACAAGACAAGGATGCCCACTGTCACCTTTGTTTTTTGTGTTAACCTTGGAAGTGTTAAACAGAAATATTAGAGAAGAAAAGGATAAAAAAGGGATAAAAATTAAAAAGGAAGAATTTAAATTGCAAGCATTTGCAGATGATTTGGTTTTCATCTAAGAAGATCCATTAGAAACAGCACCAAAATTGATGGAAAAGATAGAGACATATGGAAAGGTGGCAGGCTTGAAAATAAATAAAGATAAGACAAAGATTCTGAAAAAGAACATGTTATCAAGACAAAAAGAAGAATTAGCAGACCTATTGAAAATCCAGGTCATGAATAAGATTAAATATTTAGGGATATACATGACAGCAAGATGCAGTACATTAAAAGAGAATAATTATTTTAAACTTAAGCAGCAGATAGCACTAGATCTGATGAAATGTGAAAATTTACAACTGTCACTAATAGGGAGAATATCAACAATCAAGATGAATATATTACCCAGAATTTTATATTTGTTTCAAACAATTCCAATTAGGCTTGGAAAAGATTATTTTGAAAATTTAAATAAAATTGTGTTGAAATATATACAGCAAGGTAAGAAGGTGAGAATAAAGTTAAAACTTTTGCAAGACACTAGAATAAGAGGAGAAATTGGCCTGCCTAATTGCGAGTTGTACTATTAAGCTACAAAATTGATGTGGGTAAAGGAATGGATAACATTAAGAAATACTAGATTGTTAACATTAGAAGGAGATGATCTGTTATTGGGGTGGCAGGCTTTTTTGTGGTATACAGGAACGAAAACACAGGGGTACTTTATAAGACATTATATACGGGAATCTCTGTGGTTAAATTGGGAGAAGAGTAAAAGATAATGTTATTTGAAAATTCCAGTCTCGTTATCAACTATTGAGGCATTTTTTTATCCTATAATGTACAAAAAGAAATAAACAGTTAAGCCCCTGTCACACTGCACCAACGGATGGAAAGAGGATGTAAAATGGAGACAAACACTTACCATCTGTTGGTTAACGCGATGCTTCCGTTCTGTACTCACTGCCTCTGTTTTGCTTCCTCTCTATCCGTCCAGCATCCGTTTATTGACGTTTCATCTGCTCAGAGGGTTTTGAGCTGCTCAAAACTTTTGAGCGGAAAATGTATCCAATGCGTCCGTTCTGCATCCGCTAGGCATACGGGGGACATCCGTTCTGCATCCGTTATGCATCTGCTATATCCGTTAGGCATCCGTTCCGCATCCGCGCAACTCACATCTGCTCGGACGCAGGGAGGAAGCAGAACAGACGCGGAACGGACACGCAGCATTAGTAGCACGGACGGAGAAAGGATGAAAGCGGATACAGCACGCAAAGAAAGCATTTAAAGCGGAAAAAAAGTTCTCAGAGGGGACCTATCTCGGATAATAAGGATGTCTAAAGGATGCCTAGAGGATGCAATAGGAAACATAGGGGAAAACCTATACTGCCTATAAAAAGGGGGAGCAACTCGTCTGCATCTCACTTTCAGAACAGCAACCCTGCTGTGCAGACCTCTGCAGCCTTCATCTGCCTCTTGCTCTTCCACAGCATCCAGTCATGTCCACCATGGATCGTAACAAATTTCTTTTGGTAGCCACCATCCTTCTGCAACAGTGCGAAGCCATCTACAGGCTCTGTGAACTCTACTACGGGAAGAAAAGGACGCAGCCAAGAAGCGTCTGGGTCTGAAGATGGATCAGGAGAAGAGCAGAGTACGGACTGTACAACAAGCTGATGGTGGAGATCAGGAACGAAGACACTCGTGCGTTCCAGAACTTCATGAGGATGCCTCCAGCCATGTTTGACGAAGTTGTGCAGCAGCTGACACCCAGGTTGACCAAGCAGAGCACCAACCTCTGCCCCAGCCTGGACCCTGGGCTCAAGGTGGCACTCACTCTGCGCCACCTGGCCTCAGGGACCACCTACAGGAGCATGCAGTACGGCTGGAGGGTGCCACACAACACCATCAGCATTGTGGTCAGAGAAGTGGTGCAGGCCATCATCGAAGAATACATGGAGGAGCTCCTCCAGTGCCCCTCCACTGAAGAAGGATGGAAGAAAGTTGCAGAGCAGTGGTATCAGAAGTGGAACTTCCCCCACACCATTGGAGCCATAGATGGCAAGCACATGGCCTGCAAAGTGCCAGCCAAGTTGGGCTCCACTTCTTTCAACTACAAGGACTTCTTCAGCATCGTCCTCTTCGCCATGGTCGATGCTCACTACAAGTTCATGTACATCGATGCTTCAGGCAACGGGTCATGTTCAGATGCCCAGGTATACAACGCCAGTGACCTCAAGGAGGGGCTGGAACACAACCTCATCATGGGCTTCCCAGATCCAGACCCCCTGCCCAACGACATGCAAGATGTGCCCTACTTCATCATGGGGGATGACGCCTTCTCCCTCAGAACCTACCTCATGAAGCCCTACACTTCCAGACTCCTCACCCGTGAAGAGAGGATCTTCAACTACAGGCTGTCCAGGGCAAGGCGGGTGGTGGAGAACGCCTTTGGCATCCTGGCCAACAGGTTCCAGGTACTTCTCACCACCATGCCGCATCGCCCAGAGACCATGAGGAGGATTGTGGAAGCTTGCTGCATCCTGCACAATATCATGCGCACCCGCCACCCAGTCTTGCAGAACAGGCTCGTGGACCTCCAGCAAGGCAATGGGGACATGGAGCCTGGGGAATGGAGGCAAGGACGAATCCTGATAGACACTGAGGATGTGCAAGGCCCCAACAGAGCCTCACGTGAAGGGAAGAAGCAGCGCAACCTCCTGAGACAGTGGTGCAACTCCCCAGCTGGAGTGGTGGAGTGGCAAGACAGGATGGTAGATGATTAATGGATGTTTCCTTCAGCCTGTCTCATCACACGGATGAGATTGGGCCATGTATGTTCGGTGGGCCTACAATGAACAGGGCATTTAATAAAGAGTTGTGTTTATGTTGACATGTGTGGATCGATGCTTACATTGTTATTGATAATGAAGGGCCATAGGTGTGGCACCTGGGAGGGTGGACCATACAGTCCCACTATGGTTGCACTGGAAATTTATCTATCCCACAGCTATTACCCATCCCAAAGGTATCCCTGCCCACCCCACTGCTATCCTTACCCATCCCATAAACATGCAAAGGCTTAAACCATTTCTAAATGTTTCCACCAAAACTTTATTTAAGAAAATAAATGAGGCAAGTGTGTGAAGCAAAGATAAACTTTATTAATCACAAGCTTTAAAAGAAAAATGACCCAAGTCAAGTGTCCAAATAAAGACTACAGGTAGCCACCCAGTCTCTGGCAGTCTCAGAGGTGTGCCCAGTTTCAGGGGTGAAGGGTCCAGGTGCTGTGGAGGTGGCTGGTGCTGGAGTGCTGGTCTGAAGCACCACTGGGGTGCCTGGCCCCGAGAGTACAACAGGTGACGGTGTGTTGAGGAAGCTCTAAGACAGCTGGCTCAACCCCGTGATGTTGAGAGCTCTTTCCTCCATGCCATGTGGTGTCAGCCCCAGGACCAAGGACAGATGTACTGAGGCCAGACTTGGCTATGGGGTGGAGGAAGGAGTAGTGTAGTGGGGCTGTCTCGTCTGCAGCTGGGTGAGGACTGGCATTGGGGGCATCGGTGGTGTGGGTGGCATCGCTGTCGTCGATGACATCATTGGAGTAGGTGGCATCGGTGGCATCAGTGGAACCGGTGGCCATGGTGTCGCCCGATGACTCTGTGCCTGGACTGGGAAGGGCTGCTGCCTCTCCTGCAGCACCTCCTGGAAGCCGTAGCCCTGGTAGGTGAGGGCCTGTGGGAAGCCTTGCAATGGGAGGGACATCACCTGGGGTGAAGGAGCAGACCTGGACTGGGTGAGAGCAGGTGCCTCTGGGTCTGGAGGGTTGTGAAGCAGCTCGGTGATCCGGTCCTTCACCCCCTGGTACTGGGGTCCCGCCATGTCCGTGAGGGTCTGGTTAACATAGGTGAGGAAGGGCTTGCTTTTGGATGATGAGGAGTCGGTGTGGACCAGCTGAGAGAGGAGATCTATGATGCTCCGGATGGTGTCCCTGATCTCCAGCAGGACAGTGTGGCTCTACCCCTCCTGTCTGGCTCTCTGCCTTTCTGTGGAGGTGGAGCTGGGGGCGGATGCAGGTAGGGCTGTGGTGGAAGTGCCGTCTCCTTTCTCCCACTGCACCAGGGAGTCATCCACGTGCTCCAGCACGGTTAAAACACCTGTCCGCGGGTTCTCCGCTGTGGCACGCTCCACAGAAACCTGCCTGGAGACAGGAACTGACTCTCGGCCAGAAGAGGACTGGCTCTCAGCAGGCTGCCGGAGAGAGAGGGTCGTGATAGGGGCTGCTGCTGCTGCTGCTCCTCGGTGGCAGATCTCACCCTCCAGGAAGCTGCACCTGGCCATGACATAGGTCTCTCTGTCCATCAGCTTAACCGTGGCCTGGCCAGATTTTTTGAGGTGCAGCTTCCTGTACCAGGTGTGCATGTGTTTCCACCAGCCGAGGAGCACCTCCAATGTGTAGCCCAGGCTCTCCGCCTTCTCTCTTCAAGCAGCCTGCTTCCTTTTGGCGTCCCTGTACAGCCGGTGTCCCGTCCGCCACAGATAGTCATTCTCTCTCAGCCACTCCAGCACCTCATCCTCATGTTCCTCCTCAATGGAGTATTGCCTCCTCTCCCGTTCCCTCATATGCCTCTTCCTCCCTTTGCCAGGACCAGATGGGCCCTCATCAGAGGGGCTTCCAGTTTGTAGGGGCTGCTCCTCCACACCACCACCAGCAGCAGCAGCAGCAGCAGGATCATCATCATCATCAGCAGCAGCAGCACAAGCAGGCCCAGGAGCACGAGCAGGACCAAGAGCACGAGCAGGACCAGGAGCACGAGCAGAACCAGCAGGACGAACAGGACAAGCAAGACCAGGAGCACGAGCAGGACGAGCAAGTCAAGGAGCACGAGCAGGACCAGCAGGACCAGCAGGACGAGGAGCAGCTTCAGCATAGTAAGCCGCAGCAGAAGCACCGCCGCCAGAAGCATCATCATCAGCTCCTCCAGAAGCAGAAGCAGCAGAAGCCCCAGCCACAGAAGAGCGAGCCCGTGCTACAGAAGCCCCAGCAGAAGCAGAGTGAGGGCCAGGGGGCGGGAGGGTGGCCCTGTCCCTCTTGCCAGGGCTGGCAGCAGATGGCTGAGGCTTCCTCTTTTTCCCCATGTTTGTGGGGTTGCTGGCTGGCAGGGAGGCTGGCAGGAAGGCTGGCAGGCAGGCAGGCACCAAGGCAGGCAGCAAGGCTGCCAGTGAGGCAGGCAGCAAGGCTGGCAGGGATGCAGGCACCAAGGCTGGCAGGCAGACAGGCACCAAGACAGGCAGCAAGGCTTGCAGGGAGGCAGGCACATTGGCTGGTAGCAAGGCAGGCAGCAAGGCTGGCAGGTAAGGCACTCAATGCGTCTGGCAGCAGGTCTTTCCTCAGAATGGTGACCTGCTTCCAAGCTGCTTCCCTTTATATCCGTGGGGCTGATGCAATAAATCCCCTCTGCATGCGCAACTAACCCCAGGCATCTGCTAGGCTTCTGCTGTGCATCCGCTAGGCTTCCGCTCTGCATCCGCTTCATCTGCTAGGCATCCGTTGTGCATCCGCTTCATCCGCTCGGCGTCCATTCTGCATCCGCTGTAACCATTCTGCGTCCACTTTGCTGAGGTCCCCCAGAAGCCTAGCGGATGTGCCACCCGCTCCCATCCGCTTCCATCCGCTAGGCTTCCGCTCTGCATCCGTTTTCCATCCACCCTGTGTCCTCCCCCAGTCCGTTCCTTTCCGTGTTATCCGCTCTGGTTATGCAAATTTTCGCCCCTTTTGAGAGCAGATAACAATGGATGGAACATTTTTCTCATCCGCTGTGTCCTTTTTACAAACTTTTTGCATCCGTTGGGCAGTGTGACAGGGCCTTTAAATATGGTGAAATACTGAATGAAAAGGGTGAACTTAAATCTATTCAAAAACTAGAGGAACAAGGTATAAAGATAAATTGGTTTTCATGTGCGCAAATACAATCAAGGTATGATAAAGATTTTAAAACAGAAGATTTTTATGATAAATTGACCAATTTAAATAAGATTTTGACAGGTGCTGATGAAAAGGTGATTAAAAAATTATGTGGATATTTATTAGAAATTAAATTAGAAGAAGAACAAGTTAAAGAAACTATGATTGCTTTGGGTAAGCATTTTGGATATGGGATAGATTTGGAGAAATGGTAAAAATTGTGATTTCAAAAGTTTAAAATGACAATGTCAACACCATATAAAGAAAATTTGTATAAGATGTTTTACAGGTGGCACTTTCCCCCGACAAGAATAGCAAGGATGTTTAAGAATAAGTCTGAAAAGTGTTGGAAATGTCATCAGACACCTGGCTCATCTTACGATATGTGGTGGACATGCCCGGAAGCTAAAAAATATTGGACTAAAATCACATGTGGCTGGAAAAAATGACAAATAAGCATATAGATTTGAAACAACATTTTTTTTAATTGGGAATTTTGCCTGAAATTGTAAAGATTTGAAATATCTGATTGTAAATGTATAAACAGCAGCTAGGATTGTATTTGCTCAAAACTGGAAAAATGAGAAGATACCATTACAGGAGGAGATCATTAAGAAAATATTGGAATGTGCTGAAATGAGTAGATTGACATTTGAAATTCGAGAACAAGATGATAAACCATTTTACAAAGTTTGGGATCTATATAATAAAATATAGTAATGGAATATGTAGTTTCTTAGAAAATAATAAACATACAAAGATGTATTTTTTTCTTTTTAAAATTATATTTACAAAATGATTCTAGGATAGATCTGGGAGGATAATATGAATTGTTATAAAATAAACTCAGTAAAATATGATTATTTTAAAAATATGTTAAAATTTTTATTATCATAAAATAAAACATGAATGAATAAAAGTATCATCAACGATTGATTAATAAAGATATTAATGTACTTGATATTTGATTGAAAGTATGAGAGGATATAAAATGTGATTGTAATTGAAGACTACGAAATGGTTGCACAAAATAATATGTAAATCATTCGGCACACTGTATGTATATACATGGAAGATGGTTTATGTTTTTATGTTATGTTTGTTTATGTTTGTCTTAAAATCAATAAAAATTTTATATACATATAAAAAAAGAAAGATACCATCCATCCCTCACTTAATTGGCTTTCTTATCACATCACAAAATTGTTTGTTACTCTTTCCTGAGATCAAGTTATATCAGCAGTATTTCCATAACACATTTAGGAAATGGGATAACATGTGAGGATGACTTGCATAGACCACATAAGTTATATCCCCCCTGTTCCATCCGGAAAGAAGCGCATGAGACCAGCTTCCAACCAACAACAGTTTATTAAACTCACAAGCTAAATGTATACGGAACAACAGCTCAAGCCGCAGCAGCCCTTTTTATAACGGCTTGCCTGCGGCTTGTAGCCAATGACACTCTTTTGACAGTTCCCGCCATTTGGCAGGCTTTCCGGATTGGTTCTTAATTAACCAATCCGTGAGTTCAGTCCAACGTGCGTTACATAATCACACAGGTAGGTGGGACTTTTTCTAGTCCTGGTTGATCTGCGCAGCTCAGTCGCGGCGTGGTTTTTGAGCGGTTCGGACGGGATCGCTGTTTCTCTGGTCCTCCTCCAGGGAACCTCCTGGAAGGGTGAGTCAGCCCTGCTGCTCCTGGCTGAGTCTCTCAGGCCAGTTGTGATGGCTCCGCCACTCCCTCCTGGTTTGACCAGGTTGGTCGAGCTGGCCTGGCTGCCTTCTACCAGGAAGGCCTCGCTTCGCTCTCCTGCTCCCGGATTTCTTTCTTGGGGTTCATCTAACTGTGAGTGTTCTTTTTGTTTAGTTAAATTGGCTTTTTGTAGTGTTTGTTGTCTTGTTACGGGAAGTTCGTCTCTCTCTTATTTATTTATTTGTATTCCCCCCCCTTTGGTTGTTTTTAGGTCGATATTTATTTTTGAGTCTATGGTGTTTTTCCGTTCGAGGTGGCGGGAACGAAGCAGGTCTATGTGCCACTTTCATTCCCTACCATCGTCTAAGAGTAGACGGTAGGACCGGGGGCCTGTAATTTGGGTGATGGTGGCGGGAAGCCACAATGGGTCCCCGGTGAAATTTTTCACATAGACCAGGTCGCTGATTTCGAACATACAGTATTTGCTGGAGGGAATCAGGGGGATTGTCCCAGGTGTATGTGGGGTGCAATCTATCCAGGTAGGAACATAGTTTCCTACCCATTAGGAGTTCAGCTGGGCTTTTGTTGGTTGTGCTGCTAGGGGTAATATGCTGCAAAGTTAGTAGTCGGTTCAATTTGTCTTGTACATCCCCCTTGTCCATTCTTTCTAGGCCCTCTTTAGTGTACCAAACCATGCATTCAGCCCTGCCGTTCACAGCCAGATGGGCTGGCACAGTCAAGGCATGTCGGATATCCTGGGCAGCCAGATATTGTACGAATTGCAAAGCTGTAAATTGGGGCCCATTATCCAAAACCAGTACATCTGGTAGCCCATGTGTTGCAAAGAGTTTGTCTAGCTGTTGTTTCATTACAGCTTCGGTGGTTGTGGAAGCCATGAGGATGACTTCCAACCAGTTCGTGTATGCATCCACAACTATCAGAAATGTGTTTCCCTTTATTGGCCCCGCAAAGTCAATATGTACTCTAGACCATGGACCTGGGGAGTTTCCCAGTCTCTTACTGGTGCCAGTGGGGGGTTAGGCCTCGATTTTTGACAGGCATGGCATGTTGCAACCCAGCGTTCAATATCTTTATCCAGCCCTGGCCACCAGGCATAACTCCTGGCCAGGGCTTTCATTTTGACTATGCCTGGGTGCCCCTTGTGCAACATGCCCAGAACATCTTCCTGGAGACTGTTTGGAATGACCACCCTGCACCCCATAGATTGCACCCTTTTTCTATGGACAGTTCGGTGTGTCTGGTACGAAATGGTTTAAAAGTCTCAGTTTTGTTCTCCTCCAACCAGCCTTTACCTACCCAATTTAATATGCACGCTATCAAAGGGTCTTTAGCTGTGACTCTCGCGACGTCTGCTGCAGTCATGTGGCAGGTCCGGGCAGGTCTCAAGCTGAAGTGTGGGGGTAGTTGGTGCACGGTCGTCTTCTGTGATGGGTAGTGAGGAGCGGCTCAAGGCGTCGGCATGCGCGATGGCTTTGCTGGATCAGTGAATCAGCGTGTAGGAGTAGGCAGCGAGGAACTCAGACCACCTCGTCATTCTAGGTGACAGAATGTTTGAGGTTGGCTTGTTCCCTGCCAGGATTCCAAGAAGGGGCTTGTGATCGGTAATTATGGAAAAAGGTCTACCGTAAAGGTATTCATGGAATCTTTTGACTCCGGCGATGATTGCGAGGGCTTCTCTATCGAGTTGGCTGTAATTGCGTTCCGATTTGGAGAGCGTCTTGGAGTAAAAGGCGACTGGTGCCTCTCTGCTGTCTGGTAGCTGGTGGCTCAGGATAGTGCCAACCCCAAAAGGTGATGCATCACAGGTGACTGTCAAAGGCAGGATATTGCTATACTGGATGAGAACAGTGTTGGACGTTAATAGATCTTTGATACCCTGGAAGGCTTTCTGTTCCCAATGGCCCCATGTCCAAATGTTTTTTTTTTATCTAGCAGTTGATGTAGGGGATCTGCTATTGTTGCCTTATGGGGCAGGAACAAATTGTAAAAAATTATGAGACCTAGGAATGCTTGAAGGTCAGTTTTGTTCCTAAGTCTAGGTGCGTCTTTGATTGCCTTTATCTTTTTTTCATTTGGGTGTATGCCTTTTTCATCTGTTAAGTCATCCAGAAACTCGACCTGGTTGGTGGCTAGATTACATTTCTCTCGCTTTACCTTGAGGCCTGTGTCTCTAAATCTTCTTTAAACTTCCCTTAATCTGCTCTCTAGTTGGTTGGTGTTTTTTGCTGAGACCAGAATGTCATCAAAATAAGGGACGACTCCCTCGATTCCATTTAATAGATGCTCCAGAAGGCTTTGGAATACGCCTGGGGCAATGCTAACGCTGAACAGGAGACGGTTACACTTGAATGCCCCTCTATGTGTCACAATGCTCTGTGCCTCTGTGGTAGTGGGGTCAATGGGTAGTTGTTGGTACACCTGTGCGAGATCAAGCTTTGCAAAAAAATTTCCTCCCCCTAGGGAGTGCAATAAGTGTTAGACTACTGGTACTGGGTATGCACTTTATTGGACAGCATGGTTTAGGGTTGCCTTATAGTCTCCGCAGATACGCACTGACCAATCTGGCTTCACCGGTGTGACGATAGGTGTTTCCTACCTGGCATGATCGATTGGCTCCAATACCCCTTGAGCTATTAATTTATTCAGTTGCTCGTCAATTTTTGCTTTAACACGAATGGGACGTGTCTGCCCTTTAAACGGATGGGGGCTATTTTTGGGTTTAGGCTAAATGAAATTGGGATTCCCTTGTACTTGCCTAGAGTCCCGTTGAAAACATCTTGGAATTCTTGTAGCAGGCTCTCCTCCCAGTTGGCTGTGGTGATGTGGTTGATCCCGGTCATCCTGATTCCCAGGGGCGCGAACCATTCGATCCCTAGCAGATTAGGGCGGTCTCGGTCGATGATGGTCAGAGGCAAGATTTCGGCATGGTTTTTAAATTTGACTAGGAAATGTCCAAGGCCTACTACCGGGATTCGATTTCCCTGGTAGTCTTTTAGCACTAGTCTTTGTTTCTGTAGTTCTCTCTGTTTAATATTCGGTATTAGGCGCCAGATGGTATTCCAGAATATCATGGATAGGAATGACCCTGAGTCGACTTCCATTTTGCAGGGCCTTCCCTCAATGCTCACCTCTATCTGAACCTTCTTTCCACTCTCCGCCCTGGCATTGCCAATGGTGACTGTCTGATGCATTTCTTCCCTGTCACCAGTTCTCCTGTTACGGTTCCATCTGCTGCCGGCTTGTCTTTCTTCAAGTCTGGGAGGGTGCTGCCACGTCTTTTTGGACTATAGCTCCTTTTTTTTGTGGCAGGCCCTTTCGATGTGCCCCCTTTTCTTACAAGCCCTGCATATTGTGTCAAGGAACCTGCATTCAGCTTGCGGGTGGTTGCCTCCGCAGCCTGCACACTGAAACTCCTGCCGATTTCTACTCTTTTCGTGCCATTTTTTTTCTGGATGGAGTTTATGGACGTCTTCATCGTCATCCTCGGCATCACTCTGGGATTCGATGTCTTCGTAGTGGGCTGTCGCTGTGGACTGTTTCTTTCCTTCCTCTGCCTTCTTCTCCCTGGGTTGGGTTGGCAGGTCTGGAATTGCGTTCATTTGCCACATGTTGGCTGCTGACTTTTTTGCTGCTTCGGCAGCGGTTGCCTCTGCAATGGCCTCGGCCACAGTTATGCTTGGCCTATTCAGGAGTTTGCTCTGAAGGGTAGTGTCCTTCAGACCGAGGACCATGCGATCTGTTAAGCCTGGGTTCCCCAACCAGGGTTAGGTAGACAAGCTAAACA
>BLBF01017395.1:0-20505 GCA_015471245.1 Laticauda colubrina
TGTGTGTGTGTGTGTGTGTGTGTGTGTGTGTGTGTGTGTGTGTGTGTATGCGTGTGCTGCTGGTCCATGGTTGGTGTAGCTGTTCTGGCAAAGGGCAGCCCCTCCTCAGTGGCATCTTCCGTCCTCCTTCTGCCTCTTCCGAGAGGGAAACTTTCAGTCCAGATTTGGGAAGATCCAGATCCAGAGAAGCAAAGATAGCAGGATTAACTCGTTGCTCTTTTTTAAAAAAACAACAACAAATTTTATTAGTTTTTAAAAACAATACACAAACAAACAAAATATAAAACCTAATAACATAAAATCTCTTTTCTAAAGACTGCTTATTAAATTTTAACAAAACAAATAAAACATCTTATTTGAATACAACATAGTTCCAGAGTATCACATATGCATATCTTATTTATTCTTTTTCCAACTTCTTTTACCTAAATTTCTATATCTCTTTGTTCCTTGTACTTAGACTTTCATCTGTCTTGTATACAATTTCATTATTCTTTTCTAACGTTCTTCCAAAATTTTATTAATTCTCAATAAGCTAACTTGACAAACAAAAACACTAAACATGAAAACATAAAACTTTTTTGGGGAAAGCGGCTTAATTCTGGGTTAGCATCTTTTTATACAGACATCAATCAAATTCATGCTCACCTTATATACTATTTCATATCTCATTTATCATTCTACATTTTCTCTATGTTTTCTCTCCTCTTTTCACTCTCTTAATTTTATTTTATTTATTTCATCTCAATTTAAATCATTTTACTTGTATCTTTTGTCCATTCTTTTTCAATTATCTATTTTTTCTTTTCTCTTTACTGCAAAATTTCTCTGTAATCACTGGTTGAAGTATGATGACTTTTTATCTTTCCCCTAGAGTTAACACTTAAAATAATATATAATTTCCATACTGATTCTGCTTAGTGCATTCTACATAGTACATTTTAAAGTAATAAAAAAGAGAAAAAAAGAGTAAGCTTATAGTATAGTAAATACAATATTCCATAGCTAATTAAACTCTAATAGACATTTTACACATTCCCTTTAATATATTGTTAACTCATAAAAAGCCCATGTCACACTGAACCAACGGATGCAAAGAGGATGCAAAATGGACAAAAAACCTTGCCATCCGTTCGAAAACGCGATGTACACACTGCCTCCGTTTTGCTTCCTCTCTATCCATCCAGCATCCGTTTATTGATGTTTCATCCGCTCCAAAAGTTTTGGGCTGCCCAAAACTTTTGTGCGGAAAATGTATCCAGTTCGTCCGTTCCGCATCCGCTACGCTTCCGCTACGCATCCGCTATATCCGCTAGGCATCCGCTGCACATCCGCACAACGCGCATCCGCCCGGACACAGGGAGGAAGCGGAACGGATGCGGAACGGATGCAGAACGGATGCAGAACGGATGCAGAACAGAAACAAAGCGTTTAAAATGGAAAAAACGTTCGCAGAGGGGACCTATCTCGGATATTAAGGATGTCCAGAGGATGCCTAGAGGATGCCTAGAGGATGCAAAGGGACACCTATACTGCCTATAAAAAGGGGGAGCAACTCACCTGCATCTCACTTTCAGCCCAGCAGCCCAGCTGTGCAGACCTCTGTAGTCTTCATCTGGCTCTTGCTCTTCCACAGCATCCAGTCATGTCAACCGTGGATCGTAACAAAGTCCTTTTGGCAACGACCATCCTTCTGCAACACTCGAAGCCATCTACAGGTTCTGTGAACTCTACTACGGGAAGAAAAGGAGGCGGCCAAGAAGCGTCTGGATCCGAAGATGGATCGGGAGAAGAGCAGAGTATGGACTGTACAACAACCTGATGGTGGAGCTCAGGCACGAAGACACTCGTGCATTCCAGAACTTCATGAGGATGCCTCCAGCCATGTTTCATGAAGTTGTGCAGCACCTGACACCCAGGTTGACCAAGGCAAACACCAACTTCCGGCCCAGCCTGGACAATGGGCTGAAGGTGGCACTGACTCTGCGCCACTTGGCCTCAGGGACCACGTACAGGAGCATGCAGTACGGCTGGAGGGTGCCACACAACACCATCAGCATTGTGGACAGAGAAGTGGTGCAGGCCATCATCGAAGAATACCTGGAAGAGCTCCTCCAGTGCCCCTTCACTGATGAAGGATGGAAGAAAGTTGCAGAGCAGTGGTATCAGAGGTGGAACTTCCCCCACACCGTTGGAGCCATAGATGGCAAGCACGTGGCCTGCAAAGTGCCAGCCAAGTCGGGCTCCACTTCTTTCAACTACAAGGACTTCTTCAGCATCGTCCTCTTTGCCATGGTCAATGCTGACTACAAGTTCATGTACATCGATGCCTCAGGCAACGGCTCATGTTCAGATGCCCAGATATACAACGCCAGTGATCTCAAGGAGGGGCTAGAATGCAACCTCATCATGGGCTTCCCAGATCCAGAGCCCCTGCCCAACGACATGCAAGAGGTGCCCTACTTCATCATGGGGGATGACGCCTTCTCCCTCAGAACCTACCTCATGAAGCCCTACACTTCCAGACTCCTCACCCGTGAAGAGAGGATCTTCAACTACAGGCTGTCCAGGGCAAGGCAGGTAGTGGAGAATGCCTTTGGCATCCTGGCCAACAGGTTCCAGGTACTTCTCACCACCATGCAGCATCGCCCAGAGACCATGAGGTGGATCATGGAAGCTTGCTGCATCCTGCACAATCTCATGCGCACCCGCTACCCAGTCTTGCAGAACAGGCTCCTGGACCTCCAGCAAGGCAATGGGGGCAGGGAGCCTGGGGAATGGAGGTGAGGGAGAAACCTGATAGACACTGAGGATGTGCAAGGCCCCAACATGAAGGGAAGAAGCAGTGCAACCCTCTGAGACACTGGTGCAACTCCTCAGCTGGAGCAGTGGAGTGGCAAGACAGGATGATAGATGATTAATGGGTGCTTCCTTCAGCCTGTCTCATCACACGGATGAGATTGGGCCATGTACGTTGGGTGGGCCTACAATGAACAGGGCATTTTAAAAAGAGTTGTGTTTGTGTTGACATGTGTGGATGATTATTACATTATTATTGATAATAAAGGGCCATAGGTGTGGCACCTGGGAGGGTGGACCATACAGTCCCACTATGCTTGCACTGGAGGTTTATCTATCCCACAGCTATTACCCATACCAAAGGTATCCCTGCCCATCCCACTGCTATCTTAACCCATCCCACAAGCATGCAAAGGCTGAAACCAATTCTAAAAGTTTCCACCAAGACTTTATTAAAAAAACGAAATGAAGCAAGTGTGTGAATCAAAGATAAACTTTATTGAACAACAAGTTGTAAAAGAAAAATGACCCAAGTCAAGTGTCCAAATAAAGCCCACACCAAGTCTCTGGTGCTCCTCTTGGTCACTCGGAGTTGTGCCCAGTCTCAGGGGTGAAGGGTCCAGGTGCAGTGGAGGTGGGTGGTGCTGAAGTGCTGGTCTGTATCGTCATTGGGGTGCCTGGCCCCGAGAGGACAACAGGGGACGGTGTGTTGAGGAAGCTCTCAGACAGCTGGCTCAGACCCGTGATGCTGAGAGGTCCTTCCTCCATGCCAGTACTGGGGTGTCAGTACTGGGGTGTCACCCCATTACAGATGACAGATGTACTGAGGCCGGGCTTGGCTGTGGGGTGGAGGAAGGAGCAGTGTAGTGGGACTGTCTGGTCTGCAGCTGGGTGAGGACTGGCGTGGGTGACATTGGTGGCATGGGTGGCATTGCTGTCGTCGGTGGCATCATTGGCGTGGGTGGCATTGGTGGCATCAGTGGAACCGGTGGCCACGGTGTCACCCGATGACTCTGTGCCTGGACTGGGAAGGGCTGCTGCTTGTGCTGCTGGATTTCCTGGTAGCCGTAGCCCTGGTAGGTGAGGGGCTGTGGGAAGCCTTGGAATGGGAGGGACATCACCTGGGGTGGAGGACCAGACCTGGACTGGGTTGGAGCAGGTGCCTCTGGATCTGGAGGGTTGTGAAGCAGCTCGGTGATCCGGTCCTTCACCACCTGGTCTGGTTGACATAGGTGAGGAAGGGATTGCGGTTGGAGGATGAGGAGTCGGTGTTGACCAGTTGAGAGAGAGGAGATCTATGCTGGTGCAGATGGTGTCCCTGATCTCCAGCAGGACAGTATGGCTCTGCCCCTCCTGCTTTCTGGCTCTCTACCTTTCTGTGGAGGTGGAGCTTGGGGGGGTGGATGTGGCTACAGCTGTGGTGGACGTGACATCTCCTTTCTCCCACCGCACCAGGGAGTCCTCCATGCGCTCCACCATGGTTACAACACCTGTCCACAGGTTCTCCGCTGTGGCACGCTCCACAAAAACCTGCCTGGAGATAGGGACTGACTCTCAGCCAGAAGAAGACTGGCTCTCAGCAGGCTGCCAGAAAGAGAGGGTTGTGAGAGGGGCTCCTGGTGCTCCTTGGTGGTGGATCTTACCCTCCAGGAAGCTGCACTTGGCCATGACATAGGTCTCTCTGTCTGTCAGCTTAACCGTGGTCTGGCCAGATTTCTTCAGGTGCAGCTTCCCGTACCAGGTGTGCATGTGCTTCCACCAGCCGAGGAGCACCTCCGAAGTGTAACCCATACTCTCCACCCTCTCTCTCCAAGCAGCCTGCTTCCGCTTGGTGTCCCTGTAGAGATGGTGTCCCTTCCGCCACAGACAGTCATTCTCTCTCAGCCACTCCAGCACCTCATCCTCATGTTCCTCCTCAATATAGTATTGCCTCCTCTCCCGTCCCCGCATACGCCTCTTCCTCCCTTTGGCAGGACCAGATGGGCCCTCATCAGAGGGACTCCCAGGTAGTAGGGGCTGCTCCTCCACACCACCAGCAGCAGCAGCAGGATCATCATCATCATCATCATCATCAGGATCATAATCATCATCAGCAGCAGCAGCAGCAGCAGGATCATCATCATCATCAGCAGCAGCAGCAGCAGCAGCAGCAGAAGCACCAGCACCAGCAGGACCAGGATCAGCAGCAGCAGAGTAAGCACCAGAAGCATCAGCAAGACCAGGAGCACAAGCAGGACCAGGAGCATGAGCAGGACGAGCTGGACGAGCAAAACCAGGAGCACGAGCAGTACGAGCAAGTCCAGGAGCACGAGCAGGACGAGCAGGACCAGCAGGACCAGCAGGACCAGGAGCAGCTTCAGCAGAGTAAGCACCAGCAGAAGCACCACCGCCAGGAGCAGCTTCAGCAGAAGCTCCAGCACCAGAAGAGCGAGCCCAAGCAGCAGAAGCCCCAGCAGAAGCAGAGTCAGGGACAGGGGGCGGGAGGGTGGCCCTGTCCCTCTTGCCAGGGATGGAGGCATGTTGCTGAGACTTCCTCTTCTTTCCCATGGTTGTGGGGTTGCTGGCTGGCAGGGAGGCTGGCAGAGAGGCTGGCAGGCACCAAGGCTCGCAGGAAGGCTGTCACCAAGGCTAGCAGGCAGGCTGGCAGGCAGGCTGGCAGGAAGGCTGGCAGAAAGGATGGCAGGAAGGCAGGCAGGCAGGCAGGCACCAAGGCTGGCAGCCAGACTGGCTGGCAGGGAGGCTGGAAGGCAGGCTGGCAGCAAGGCTGGCAGGCAGGCAGAGAGACAGGCTGGCAGGGAGGCTGGCCAGGAGACTTGGAGGCAGGCTGGCAGCAAGGCTTGCAGGCAGGCATGCAGGCAGGGCAGGCAAGGACTCGATGTATCCGGTAGCAGGTCTTTCCTCCGAATGCTGGCCATGTGCGAGCTGCTTCCCTTTATATCTGTGTGGCTTACGCAATGCAACCCCCCCGCATGCACAATTAATGCCAGGCATCCGTTCGGCTTCTGCTGTGCATCCGCTAGGCTTCCGCTCTGCATCCGCTTCATCCACTGTGCATCCACTCTACATCCGCTGTATCCGTTCTGAATCTGCTTTGCTGAGGTCCCCTGGAAGCCTAGTGGATGTGCCATCCGCTTCCATCCGATGGGCTTCCGTTCCGCATCCACTTTGCATCCTCCCTGCGTCCTCCCCGCGTCCGTTCCTTTCCGTGTTATCCGCTCTGGTTATGCAAATTTTTGCCCCTTTTGAGAGCGGATAACAACAGATGGAACATTTTGCTCGTCCGTTGTGTCCTTTTTACATATGTTTTGCATCTGTTGGGCAGTGTGACAGGGCCTTTAGGAAAAGAAAAGGTGATAAGTCTTTGGAGAAGAGAGAAGAGAGCTATAGCAAGAGCCTTGGGTAATTAAAAAAGTGCAGTGAGCTCTTTTTATTTTTTTCTAAGCTGTGTTATCCCCCCTCATCAGTCTATCTTTTTTTTTCCTGGAACTTGTCTACTTTTCATGTTTCTTTTTGGTTCATTTTTATGTATCTTTTTATATTTGAGATCTCTTAATTGGATTAAGGTGTTGAAGAACCTGAAGAATTTTTTTCCTTTCATTTTTTTTTCTTCACCTCTTTGCCTTTTTTGGGACTTTACAATTTTTTCTTTTCTTCCTGTTTGTTTATAATGTTGTGATGCTCTTTTTTTTCACTTTTGAATTTTTATTGTCATCTAACTAATCGATTGGAATAAGGCATATAAGAGCCTGAAGATTTTTTTTTCTTTTTTCCTTTTTAATTATTATTACTATTTGTTTTTTTTGTTTTTTTCCACTGTTTTCATTTGGAATTGTAACTGGTTATTTTATAACCGGATTAAGGTCCAGAAGAATTTGAAGATTTTGAAGATTTTGAATTTTTCAAAATGAGTAGGAAGTTAACAGCTCCTGGTTCTTCAACTTCTGCTTCCTCCTCTCCACCATCTGGAGGACAATGCTCAATACAGACAATGTTAAAGCAAGAAAAAGAACAAGAAAAAGTGACCCTGCAGATGATTATGCAAGAAATTCAAAAAATTCAAACAAGATCAGAGAATATTGAAAAGAGAATAGAGAATATTGAACAAGGAACATGGAAAACCGATGAAAAAGTGGAGAACATCGAACAATTGATGATGAAGTATGATGAGAAGCTCCAAGAAATTGAAGAAGAAGATAAACAAACAGATAAGAAGATTGGAGACATTGATAACAGATTAACTATGGTTGAACAAGATGTATGCTGAGATGGGAGATGGACAGATTAGAATTTTATTTCAGATTTCAAAAGATAGAGGAAGAAAAAGGACAAAACTTAGCTGAGATATTGACAGAAATACTGGCGGAAGCTTTGGAAATAACTCAAGAGAAGATGATGGATGGAATTGATGAGGTTTATCAAGTCTTTATAAGATATGTGATGAGAAATAGTTTATCAAGAGAAGTTCATATCAGATTCACAAAGAAAGCCATTAAAATGCAAATATTGCAAGTGGCAAGAGAGAAAAAGTTGAAATACAAGGATAAGGAGATTGTGGTCTTGAAACAAGTACCCAGAAGAGTGAGAGAGATGAGAAGAGAATACGTATTCTTGACCAAATTGCTACTTAAAAAAGAGGTGAATTATAGATGGCTGATATACATGGCAAGAACAGAGATACAGAATTGATTCAATTGAAAAAGCTGAATCATTTTACGCAGAATTTTTTAAAGAGGAGAAAGAGGCAGAAAAAGAAATTTCACAAATTGAATTCCAAGAGGACTACCAAATGAGACTGGAAAAGAAGAAGATGCAGTAGGTGGAAAGGAGGAAGCCAAGGAACAACATGAAATAAGATCGACGAGAGCTGTTAAACCTAACTACAAAATTTAACCATGGAAGAAAAAATAATAATTACAATATACTTAAAAGATACATGGAGAGAAAGAAATGCTAAAACTAAACAATACACTTTCTATTCAAATAGACATTTATCATGGTTCAGAATAGATATGATATGGATGTCAACAGAACTTTTAACTTTTATTCAGGAAGTAAATATCGAAACAAGTAGTTGGGCAGATCACAATCCAATGATAATTAAATGGAAAGGACAAAGAAGAAGATCTAGAAAGACGTTAAATAATACTATTTTAAAGGAAAAAGACTTTATACAGTGGATAGAGAAAGAACTGGCTCTTTTCCTTAGAGAAAACATGGATATAATTAAACATAAAATGGGTTTAATAGAAAAAGAAGAGCTAGCACAAAAAATTAGAGGTGCTAAACAGAACTACTCTGAAGATGCAAATAAACCAGGTAGATGGCTAGCATATAAATTGAGAAAGAAGAAAGAACCAAGGAAAATATTGCAACTAATAAATGAACAAGGCCAAGTTTGTTATGGTAGCAGAGAGAAGAAGGAAAACATATGAGACTATTATGAGAAATTATACACACAAGAGAATATTGATGAGGAAAGAGTCAAACAGTATTTACAGAATGCTAATCTACCCCAGATACGTAAAGAGATTGAAACAATGTTAGAAAGTAATATAACGATGATGGAGTTAACTGAAGCACTTAAGAAGCAAAATAATGGAAAGGCACCAGGCCCAGATGGACTTTCAGCAGAATTTTATAAAACATTACAAGAATCGTTGAATCTTGCATTCTTAGAAGTCATGAATGAAGTTGTGTTAAAGAAGAGGATACCTAAAACATGGTTAGAAGCTTATATTACACTTATTCCAAAAGAAGAGGCCGATTTATTACAAGTTAAGAACTACAGACCTATTTCTTTACTAAATGCAGATTATCAAATTTTTGCTTCAATATTGGCAGAAAGACTTAAAAAATATTTAAACAGTTTTATCCATCCTGTTCAAAATGGATTTCTGCCAAAGAGACAAATTAAAGACAATATGAGAGTAATTTTGGACACTCTGAAATACTATGAGGCTCATCCTGAAAAACAAATGGCTTTGATATTTCTCGATGCACAGAAGGCATTTGATAATGTGAATTGGCGATTCATGTTGTTACTGCTAGAACAAATGGGCTTTACTAAAAGATTTACTCAAGCAATAGAAGTTATATATCAAAAGCAAACAACAAAGGTGATGATAGAGGGAGAATTGACAGACTTTATTGATATAAGAAAAGGAACAAGACAAGGATGCCCACTGTCACCTTTGTTTTTTGTGTTAACCTTGGAAGTGTTAAACAGAAATATTAGAGAAGAAAAGGATAAAAAAGGGATAAAAATTAAAAAGGAAGAATTTAAATTGCAAGCATTTGCAGATGATTTGGTTTTCATCTAAGAAGATCCATTAGAAACAGCACCAAAATTGATGGAAAAGATAGAGACATATGGAAAGGTGGCAGGCTTGAAAATAAATAAAGATAAGACAAAGATTCTGAAAAAGAACATGTTATCAAGACAAAAAGAAGAATTAGCAGACCTATTGAAAATCCAGGTCATGAATAAGATTAAATATTTAGGGATATACATGACAGCAAGATGCAGTACATTAAAAGAGAATAATTATTTTAAACTTAAGCAGCAGATAGCACTAGATCTGATGAAATGTGAAAATTTACAACTGTCACTAATAGGGAGAATATCAACAATCAAGATGAATATATTACCCAGAATTTTATATTTGTTTCAAACAATTCCAATTAGGCTTGGAAAAGATTATTTTGAAAATTTAAATAAAATTGTGTTGAAATATATACAGCAAGGTAAGAAGGTGAGAATAAAGTTAAAACTTTTGCAAGACACTAGAATAAGAGGAGAAATTGGCCTGCCTAATTGCGAGTTGTACTATTAAGCTACAAAATTGATGTGGGTAAAGGAATGGATAACATTAAGAAATACTAGATTGTTAACATTAGAAGGAGATGATCTGTTATTGGGGTGGCAGGCTTTTTTGTGGTATACAGGAACGAAAACACAGGGGTACTTTATAAGACATTATATACGGGAATCTCTGTGGTTAAATTGGGAGAAGAGTAAAAGATAATGTTATTTGAAAATTCCAGTCTCGTTATCAACTATTGAGGCATTTTTTTATCCTATAATGTACAAAAAGAAATAAACAGTTAAGCCCCTGTCACACTGCACCAACGGATGGAAAGAGGATGTAAAATGGAGACAAACACTTACCATCTGTTGGTTAACGCGATGCTTCCGTTCTGTACTCACTGCCTCTGTTTTGCTTCCTCTCTATCCGTCCAGCATCCGTTTATTGACGTTTCATCTGCTCAGAGGGTTTTGAGCTGCTCAAAACTTTTGAGCGGAAAATGTATCCAATGCGTCCGTTCTGCATCCGCTAGGCATACGGGGGACATCCGTTCTGCATCCGTTATGCATCTGCTATATCCGTTAGGCATCCGTTCCGCATCCGCGCAACTCACATCTGCTCGGACGCAGGGAGGAAGCAGAACAGACGCGGAACGGACACGCAGCATTAGTAGCACGGACGGAGAAAGGATGAAAGCGGATACAGCACGCAAAGAAAGCATTTAAAGCGGAAAAAAAGTTCTCAGAGGGGACCTATCTCGGATAATAAGGATGTCTAAAGGATGCCTAGAGGATGCAATAGGAAACATAGGGGAAAACCTATACTGCCTATAAAAAGGGGGAGCAACTCGTCTGCATCTCACTTTCAGAACAGCAACCCTGCTGTGCAGACCTCTGCAGCCTTCATCTGCCTCTTGCTCTTCCACAGCATCCAGTCATGTCCACCATGGATCGTAACAAATTTCTTTTGGTAGCCACCATCCTTCTGCAACAGTGCGAAGCCATCTACAGGCTCTGTGAACTCTACTACGGGAAGAAAAGGACGCAGCCAAGAAGCGTCTGGGTCTGAAGATGGATCAGGAGAAGAGCAGAGTACGGACTGTACAACAAGCTGATGGTGGAGATCAGGAACGAAGACACTCGTGCGTTCCAGAACTTCATGAGGATGCCTCCAGCCATGTTTGACGAAGTTGTGCAGCAGCTGACACCCAGGTTGACCAAGCAGAGCACCAACCTCTGCCCCAGCCTGGACCCTGGGCTCAAGGTGGCACTCACTCTGCGCCACCTGGCCTCAGGGACCACCTACAGGAGCATGCAGTACGGCTGGAGGGTGCCACACAACACCATCAGCATTGTGGTCAGAGAAGTGGTGCAGGCCATCATCGAAGAATACATGGAGGAGCTCCTCCAGTGCCCCTCCACTGAAGAAGGATGGAAGAAAGTTGCAGAGCAGTGGTATCAGAAGTGGAACTTCCCCCACACCATTGGAGCCATAGATGGCAAGCACATGGCCTGCAAAGTGCCAGCCAAGTTGGGCTCCACTTCTTTCAACTACAAGGACTTCTTCAGCATCGTCCTCTTCGCCATGGTCGATGCTCACTACAAGTTCATGTACATCGATGCTTCAGGCAACGGGTCATGTTCAGATGCCCAGGTATACAACGCCAGTGACCTCAAGGAGGGGCTGGAACACAACCTCATCATGGGCTTCCCAGATCCAGACCCCCTGCCCAACGACATGCAAGATGTGCCCTACTTCATCATGGGGGATGACGCCTTCTCCCTCAGAACCTACCTCATGAAGCCCTACACTTCCAGACTCCTCACCCGTGAAGAGAGGATCTTCAACTACAGGCTGTCCAGGGCAAGGCGGGTGGTGGAGAACGCCTTTGGCATCCTGGCCAACAGGTTCCAGGTACTTCTCACCACCATGCCGCATCGCCCAGAGACCATGAGGAGGATTGTGGAAGCTTGCTGCATCCTGCACAATATCATGCGCACCCGCCACCCAGTCTTGCAGAACAGGCTCGTGGACCTCCAGCAAGGCAATGGGGACATGGAGCCTGGGGAATGGAGGCAAGGACGAATCCTGATAGACACTGAGGATGTGCAAGGCCCCAACAGAGCCTCACGTGAAGGGAAGAAGCAGCGCAACCTCCTGAGACAGTGGTGCAACTCCCCAGCTGGAGTGGTGGAGTGGCAAGACAGGATGGTAGATGATTAATGGATGTTTCCTTCAGCCTGTCTCATCACACGGATGAGATTGGGCCATGTATGTTCGGTGGGCCTACAATGAACAGGGCATTTAATAAAGAGTTGTGTTTATGTTGACATGTGTGGATCGATGCTTACATTGTTATTGATAATGAAGGGCCATAGGTGTGGCACCTGGGAGGGTGGACCATACAGTCCCACTATGGTTGCACTGGAAATTTATCTATCCCACAGCTATTACCCATCCCAAAGGTATCCCTGCCCACCCCACTGCTATCCTTACCCATCCCATAAACATGCAAAGGCTTAAACCATTTCTAAATGTTTCCACCAAAACTTTATTTAAGAAAATAAATGAGGCAAGTGTGTGAAGCAAAGATAAACTTTATTAATCACAAGCTTTAAAAGAAAAATGACCCAAGTCAAGTGTCCAAATAAAGACTACAGGTAGCCACCCAGTCTCTGGCAGTCTCAGAGGTGTGCCCAGTTTCAGGGGTGAAGGGTCCAGGTGCTGTGGAGGTGGCTGGTGCTGGAGTGCTGGTCTGAAGCACCACTGGGGTGCCTGGCCCCGAGAGTACAACAGGTGACGGTGTGTTGAGGAAGCTCTAAGACAGCTGGCTCAACCCCGTGATGTTGAGAGCTCTTTCCTCCATGCCATGTGGTGTCAGCCCCAGGACCAAGGACAGATGTACTGAGGCCAGACTTGGCTATGGGGTGGAGGAAGGAGTAGTGTAGTGGGGCTGTCTCGTCTGCAGCTGGGTGAGGACTGGCATTGGGGGCATCGGTGGTGTGGGTGGCATCGCTGTCGTCGATGACATCATTGGAGTAGGTGGCATCGGTGGCATCAGTGGAACCGGTGGCCATGGTGTCGCCCGATGACTCTGTGCCTGGACTGGGAAGGGCTGCTGCCTCTCCTGCAGCACCTCCTGGAAGCCGTAGCCCTGGTAGGTGAGGGCCTGTGGGAAGCCTTGCAATGGGAGGGACATCACCTGGGGTGAAGGAGCAGACCTGGACTGGGTGAGAGCAGGTGCCTCTGGGTCTGGAGGGTTGTGAAGCAGCTCGGTGATCCGGTCCTTCACCCCCTGGTACTGGGGTCCCGCCATGTCCGTGAGGGTCTGGTTAACATAGGTGAGGAAGGGCTTGCTTTTGGATGATGAGGAGTCGGTGTGGACCAGCTGAGAGAGGAGATCTATGATGCTCCGGATGGTGTCCCTGATCTCCAGCAGGACAGTGTGGCTCTACCCCTCCTGTCTGGCTCTCTGCCTTTCTGTGGAGGTGGAGCTGGGGGCGGATGCAGGTAGGGCTGTGGTGGAAGTGCCGTCTCCTTTCTCCCACTGCACCAGGGAGTCATCCACGTGCTCCAGCACGGTTAAAACACCTGTCCGCGGGTTCTCCGCTGTGGCACGCTCCACAGAAACCTGCCTGGAGACAGGAACTGACTCTCGGCCAGAAGAGGACTGGCTCTCAGCAGGCTGCCGGAGAGAGAGGGTCGTGATAGGGGCTGCTGCTGCTGCTGCTCCTCGGTGGCAGATCTCACCCTCCAGGAAGCTGCACCTGGCCATGACATAGGTCTCTCTGTCCATCAGCTTAACCGTGGCCTGGCCAGATTTTTTGAGGTGCAGCTTCCTGTACCAGGTGTGCATGTGTTTCCACCAGCCGAGGAGCACCTCCAATGTGTAGCCCAGGCTCTCCGCCTTCTCTCTTCAAGCAGCCTGCTTCCTTTTGGCGTCCCTGTACAGCCGGTGTCCCGTCCGCCACAGATAGTCATTCTCTCTCAGCCACTCCAGCACCTCATCCTCATGTTCCTCCTCAATGGAGTATTGCCTCCTCTCCCGTTCCCTCATATGCCTCTTCCTCCCTTTGCCAGGACCAGATGGGCCCTCATCAGAGGGGCTTCCAGTTTGTAGGGGCTGCTCCTCCACACCACCACCAGCAGCAGCAGCAGCAGCAGGATCATCATCATCATCAGCAGCAGCAGCACAAGCAGGCCCAGGAGCACGAGCAGGACCAAGAGCACGAGCAGGACCAGGAGCACGAGCAGAACCAGCAGGACGAACAGGACAAGCAAGACCAGGAGCACGAGCAGGACGAGCAAGTCAAGGAGCACGAGCAGGACCAGCAGGACCAGCAGGACGAGGAGCAGCTTCAGCATAGTAAGCCGCAGCAGAAGCACCGCCGCCAGAAGCATCATCATCAGCTCCTCCAGAAGCAGAAGCAGCAGAAGCCCCAGCCACAGAAGAGCGAGCCCGTGCTACAGAAGCCCCAGCAGAAGCAGAGTGAGGGCCAGGGGGCGGGAGGGTGGCCCTGTCCCTCTTGCCAGGGCTGGCAGCAGATGGCTGAGGCTTCCTCTTTTTCCCCATGTTTGTGGGGTTGCTGGCTGGCAGGGAGGCTGGCAGGAAGGCTGGCAGGCAGGCAGGCACCAAGGCAGGCAGCAAGGCTGCCAGTGAGGCAGGCAGCAAGGCTGGCAGGGATGCAGGCACCAAGGCTGGCAGGCAGACAGGCACCAAGACAGGCAGCAAGGCTTGCAGGGAGGCAGGCACATTGGCTGGTAGCAAGGCAGGCAGCAAGGCTGGCAGGTAAGGCACTCAATGCGTCTGGCAGCAGGTCTTTCCTCAGAATGGTGACCTGCTTCCAAGCTGCTTCCCTTTATATCCGTGGGGCTGATGCAATAAATCCCCTCTGCATGCGCAACTAACCCCAGGCATCTGCTAGGCTTCTGCTGTGCATCCGCTAGGCTTCCGCTCTGCATCCGCTTCATCTGCTAGGCATCCGTTGTGCATCCGCTTCATCCGCTCGGCGTCCATTCTGCATCCGCTGTAACCATTCTGCGTCCACTTTGCTGAGGTCCCCCAGAAGCCTAGCGGATGTGCCACCCGCTCCCATCCGCTTCCATCCGCTAGGCTTCCGCTCTGCATCCGTTTTCCATCCACCCTGTGTCCTCCCCCAGTCCGTTCCTTTCCGTGTTATCCGCTCTGGTTATGCAAATTTTCGCCCCTTTTGAGAGCAGATAACAATGGATGGAACATTTTTCTCATCCGCTGTGTCCTTTTTACAAACTTTTTGCATCCGTTGGGCAGTGTGACAGGGCCTTTAAATATGGTGAAATACTGAATGAAAAGGGTGAACTTAAATCTATTCAAAAACTAGAGGAACAAGGTATAAAGATAAATTGGTTTTCATGTGCGCAAAT
Organism: Laticauda colubrina; assembly: GCA_015471245.1. Classification (NCBI taxonomy): domain Eukaryota; kingdom Metazoa; phylum Chordata; class Lepidosauria; order Squamata; family Elapidae; genus Laticauda; species Laticauda colubrina. The sequence continues at coordinate 15,009 of BLBF01017395.1, forward strand.
ACAATCAAGGTATGATAAAGATTTTAAAACAGAAGATTTTTATGATAAATTGACCAATTTAAATAAGATTTTGACAGGTGCTGATGAAAAGGTGATTAAAAAATTATGTGGATATTTATTAGAAATTAAATTAGAAGAAGAACAAGTTAAAGAAACTATGATTGCTTTGGGTAAGCATTTTGGATATGGGATAGATTTGGAGAAATGGTAAAAATTGTGATTTCAAAAGTTTAAAATGACAATGTCAACACCATATAAAGAAAATTTGTATAAGATGTTTTACAGGTGGCACTTTCCCCCGACAAGAATAGCAAGGATGTTTAAGAATAAGTCTGAAAAGTGTTGGAAATGTCATCAGACACCTGGCTCATCTTACGATATGTGGTGGACATGCCCGGAAGCTAAAAAATATTGGACTAAAATCACATGTGGCTGGAAAAAATGACAAATAAGCATATAGATTTGAAACAACATTTTTTTTAATTGGGAATTTTGCCTGAAATTGTAAAGATTTGAAATATCTGATTGTAAATGTATAAACAGCAGCTAGGATTGTATTTGCTCAAAACTGGAAAAATGAGAAGATACCATTACAGGAGGAGATCATTAAGAAAATATTGGAATGTGCTGAAATGAGTAGATTGACATTTGAAATTCGAGAACAAGATGATAAACCATTTTACAAAGTTTGGGATCTATATAATAAAATATAGTAATGGAATATGTAGTTTCTTAGAAAATAATAAACATACAAAGATGTATTTTTTTCTTTTTAAAATTATATTTACAAAATGATTCTAGGATAGATCTGGGAGGATAATATGAATTGTTATAAAATAAACTCAGTAAAATATGATTATTTTAAAAATATGTTAAAATTTTTATTATCATAAAATAAAACATGAATGAATAAAAGTATCATCAACGATTGATTAATAAAGATATTAATGTACTTGATATTTGATTGAAAGTATGAGAGGATATAAAATGTGATTGTAATTGAAGACTACGAAATGGTTGCACAAAATAATATGTAAATCATTCGGCACACTGTATGTATATACATGGAAGATGGTTTATGTTTTTATGTTATGTTTGTTTATGTTTGTCTTAAAATCAATAAAAATTTTATATACATATAAAAAAAGAAAGATACCATCCATCCCTCACTTAATTGGCTTTCTTATCACATCACAAAATTGTTTGTTACTCTTTCCTGAGATCAAGTTATATCAGCAGTATTTCCATAACACATTTAGGAAATGGGATAACATGTGAGGATGACTTGCATAGACCACATAAGTTATATCCCCCCTGTTCCATCCGGAAAGAAGCGCATGAGACCAGCTTCCAACCAACAACAGTTTATTAAACTCACAAGCTAAATGTATACGGAACAACAGCTCAAGCCGCAGCAGCCCTTTTTATAACGGCTTGCCTGCGGCTTGTAGCCAATGACACTCTTTTGACAGTTCCCGCCATTTGGCAGGCTTTCCGGATTGGTTCTTAATTAACCAATCCGTGAGTTCAGTCCAACGTGCGTTACATAATCACACAGGTAGGTGGGACTTTTTCTAGTCCTGGTTGATCTGCGCAGCTCAGTCGCGGCGTGGTTTTTGAGCGGTTCGGACGGGATCGCTGTTTCTCTGGTCCTCCTCCAGGGAACCTCCTGGAAGGGTGAGTCAGCCCTGCTGCTCCTGGCTGAGTCTCTCAGGCCAGTTGTGATGGCTCCGCCACTCCCTCCTGGTTTGACCAGGTTGGTCGAGCTGGCCTGGCTGCCTTCTACCAGGAAGGCCTCGCTTCGCTCTCCTGCTCCCGGATTTCTTTCTTGGGGTTCATCTAACTGTGAGTGTTCTTTTTGTTTAGTTAAATTGGCTTTTTGTAGTGTTTGTTGTCTTGTTACGGGAAGTTCGTCTCTCTCTTATTTATTTATTTGTATTCCCCCCCCTTTGGTTGTTTTTAGGTCGATATTTATTTTTGAGTCTATGGTGTTTTTCCGTTCGAGGTGGCGGGAACGAAGCAGGTCTATGTGCCACTTTCATTCCCTACCATCGTCTAAGAGTAGACGGTAGGACCGGGGGCCTGTAATTTGGGTGATGGTGGCGGGAAGCCACAATGGGTCCCCGGTGAAATTTTTCACATAGACCAGGTCGCTGATTTCGAACATACAGTATTTGCTGGAGGGAATCAGGGGGATTGTCCCAGGTGTATGTGGGGTGCAATCTATCCAGGTAGGAACATAGTTTCCTACCCATTAGGAGTTCAGCTGGGCTTTTGTTGGTTGTGCTGCTAGGGGTAATATGCTGCAAAGTTAGTAGTCGGTTCAATTTGTCTTGTACATCCCCCTTGTCCATTCTTTCTAGGCCCTCTTTAGTGTACCAAACCATGCATTCAGCCCTGCCGTTCACAGCCAGATGGGCTGGCACAGTCAAGGCATGTCGGATATCCTGGGCAGCCAGATATTGTACGAATTGCAAAGCTGTAAATTGGGGCCCATTATCCAAAACCAGTACATCTGGTAGCCCATGTGTTGCAAAGAGTTTGTCTAGCTGTTGTTTCATTACAGCTTCGGTGGTTGTGGAAGCCATGAGGATGACTTCCAACCAGTTCGTGTATGCATCCACAACTATCAGAAATGTGTTTCCCTTTATTGGCCCCGCAAAGTCAATATGTACTCTAGACCATGGACCTGGGGAGTTTCCCAGTCTCTTACTGGTGCCAGTGGGGGGTTAGGCCTCGATTTTTGACAGGCATGGCATGTTGCAACCCAGCGTTCAATATCTTTATCCAGCCCTGGCCACCAGGCATAACTCCTGGCCAGGGCTTTCATTTTGACTATGCCTGGGTGCCCCTTGTGCAACATGCCCAGAACATCTTCCTGGAGACTGTTTGGAATGACCACCCTGCACCCCATAGATTGCACCCTTTTTCTATGGACAGTTCGGTGTGTCTGGTACGAAATGGTTTAAAAGTCTCAGTTTTGTTCTCCTCCAACCAGCCTTTACCTACCCAATTTAATATGCACGCTATCAAAGGGTCTTTAGCTGTGACTCTCGCGACGTCTGCTGCAGTCATGTGGCAGGTCCGGGCAGGTCTCAAGCTGAAGTGTGGGGGTAGTTGGTGCACGGTCGTCTTCTGTGATGGGTAGTGAGGAGCGGCTCAAGGCGTCGGCATGCGCGATGGCTTTGCTGGATCAGTGAATCAGCGTGTAGGAGTAGGCAGCGAGGAACTCAGACCACCTCGTCATTCTAGGTGACAGAATGTTTGAGGTTGGCTTGTTCCCTGCCAGGATTCCAAGAAGGGGCTTGTGATCGGTAATTATGGAAAAAGGTCTACCGTAAAGGTATTCATGGAATCTTTTGACTCCGGCGATGATTGCGAGGGCTTCTCTATCGAGTTGGCTGTAATTGCGTTCCGATTTGGAGAGCGTCTTGGAGTAAAAGGCGACTGGTGCCTCTCTGCTGTCTGGTAGCTGGTGGCTCAGGATAGTGCCAACCCCAAAAGGTGATGCATCACAGGTGACTGTCAAAGGCAGGATATTGCTATACTGGATGAGAACAGTGTTGGACGTTAATAGATCTTTGATACCCTGGAAGGCTTTCTGTTCCCAATGGCCCCATGTCCAAATGTTTTTTTTTTATCTAGCAGTTGATGTAGGGGATCTGCTATTGTTGCCTTATGGGGCAGGAACAAATTGTAAAAAATTATGAGACCTAGGAATGCTTGAAGGTCAGTTTTGTTCCTAAGTCTAGGTGCGTCTTTGATTGCCTTTATCTTTTTTTCATTTGGGTGTATGCCTTTTTCATCTGTTAAGTCATCCAGAAACTCGACCTGGTTGGTGGCTAGATTACATTTCTCTCGCTTTACCTTGAGGCCTGTGTCTCTAAATCTTCTTTAAACTTCCCTTAATCTGCTCTCTAGTTGGTTGGTGTTTTTTGCTGAGACCAGAATGTCATCAAAATAAGGGACGACTCCCTCGATTCCATTTAATAGATGCTCCAGAAGGCTTTGGAATACGCCTGGGGCAATGCTAACGCTGAACAGGAGACGGTTACACTTGAATGCCCCTCTATGTGTCACAATGCTCTGTGCCTCTGTGGTAGTGGGGTCAATGGGTAGTTGTTGGTACACCTGTGCGAGATCAAGCTTTGCAAAAAAATTTCCTCCCCCTAGGGAGTGCAATAAGTGTTAGACTACTGGTACTGGGTATGCACTTTATTGGACAGCATGGTTTAGGGTTGCCTTATAGTCTCCGCAGATACGCACTGACCAATCTGGCTTCACCGGTGTGACGATAGGTGTTTCCTACCTGGCATGATCGATTGGCTCCAATACCCCTTGAGCTATTAATTTATTCAGTTGCTCGTCAATTTTTGCTTTAACACGAATGGGACGTGTCTGCCCTTTAAACGGATGGGGGCTATTTTTGGGTTTAGGCTAAATGAAATTGGGATTCCCTTGTACTTGCCTAGAGTCCCGTTGAAAACATCTTGGAATTCTTGTAGCAGGCTCTCCTCCCAGTTGGCTGTGGTGATGTGGTTGATCCCGGTCATCCTGATTCCCAGGGGCGCGAACCATTCGATCCCTAGCAGATTAGGGCGGTCTCGGTCGATGATGGTCAGAGGCAAGATTTCGGCATGGTTTTTAAATTTGACTAGGAAATGTCCAAGGCCTACTACCGGGATTCGATTTCCCTGGTAGTCTTTTAGCACTAGTCTTTGTTTCTGTAGTTCTCTCTGTTTAATATTCGGTATTAGGCGCCAGATGGTATTCCAGAATATCATGGATAGGAATGACCCTGAGTCGACTTCCATTTTGCAGGGCCTTCCCTCAATGCTCACCTCTATCTGAACCTTCTTTCCACTCTCCGCCCTGGCATTGCCAATGGTGACTGTCTGATGCATTTCTTCCCTGTCACCAGTTCTCCTGTTACGGTTCCATCTGCTGCCGGCTTGTCTTTCTTCAAGTCTGGGAGGGTGCTGCCACGTCTTTTTGGACTATAGCTCCTTTTTTTTGTGGCAGGCCCTTTCGATGTGCCCCCTTTTCTTACAAGCCCTGCATATTGTGTCAAGGAACCTGCATTCAGCTTGCGGGTGGTTGCCTCCGCAGCCTGCACACTGAAACTCCTGCCGATTTCTACTCTTTTCGTGCCATTTTTTTTCTGGATGGAGTTTATGGACGTCTTCATCGTCATCCTCGGCATCACTCTGGGATTCGATGTCTTCGTAGTGGGCTGTCGCTGTGGACTGTTTCTTTCCTTCCTCTGCCTTCTTCTCCCTGGGTTGGGTTGGCAGGTCTGGAATTGCGTTCATTTGCCACATGTTGGCTGCTGACTTTTTTGCTGCTTCGGCAGCGGTTGCCTCTGCAATGGCCTCGGCCACAGTTATGCTTGGCCTATTCAGGAGTTTGCTCTGAAGGGTAGTGTCCTTCAGACCGAGGACCATGCGATCTGTTAAGCCTGGGTTCCCCAACCAGGGTTAGGTAGACAAGCTAAACA
>BLBF01017411.1:0-12857 GCA_015471245.1 Laticauda colubrina
AGTATGAACCTTCGAAATATATGTATCAATTTGAAAACAGAAAGAATGTGAGCCAAGCCCTCGTAAGAGGGGATAAAAATGCTGCCTGAATTTTGCTCTGTGTTCCTTCAATGCCTGAGGGGACCCGTCTCTGCAGACACGTGAATAAAACCTTGTTTTCCTTGGATCAACGAATCTTTTGGTGGTTTTTTATCTGCTTCCACCTCACACTTTGACGCCCAACGTGGGGCCCAATGGAATTTCGACTGGAGAAAAGGGACTGGGTAAGTGTGGCGCCACCGCCTCCCATTGTAGAGGGGCCCCTCCCTTGTCTCAGTTGGATCCCGGGGTAACTGCACTCAGCAGACGATCCTTGGAAACAAGAGAGAGAGAAGCCAGCCTGACGCTCTGGGAGTATCGTTGATCACCTGAAGTGGGGACGCCCACACTCCTTTCGTCTCCAGGAGACCAGGGGTGTATCAGGTGAGTTTGTTGCCTTTGGGGATAGAAGAAGGGATATACTGTCCTTAAACTCTGGGAATCCAGCGACTGCTGGAGGACAGTGTAAATCCCTGAGTTGGGAATCTCTGGGAGATTGTTGGCGGGCAGCGTGGAGAATGGGAAAGGGACAAAGCAAGTATGAGACTTGCTTTGTCTTTGTTCCAAGAGGGAACGGGTATTGAGATAGAAAAGACCCTGAGAAGGCTGATTCCGACTGACTCCCCATTGGGTCAACTACTACAACAATGGTCGTTGCCCCATCTGAGGACTTACACTCGGAGTCTAGAGAAAAAGAAAATGATCTACCTATGCCAATCTAGGTGGCCGAAGTATCCCCTAGTAGACCCTGAGTTTCCTTACCACTGGGATCCCGAAGGGAATACCAGCACGTACTGGATAACTCAGTTGAAAGAGTGTATAGTGAAACACCGGATGAAGGAGCAAATATCCTATGTGGAGGTATGGTATCATGCTCACTTTGAAGGTCCAGTTCCACCAGAAACAGAAGTAGGACAGTTTGTCAGCAAGGTGGAGGAAAGCGAAACTGAGGACTGGATGGGGAGTCCACCGGCATCGGCTCAGGCAGTCCCGGCACCACCGCCCCTGCCAGCTCCAGTTGCCCAGGCTCCACCTCCACCTGCATATCCAGGGCTCAGAAGGGAACTGGCTCAATTAAACAAGGACCTAGAGAATTTGCCTCTAGGAGGAAGGTCGGCCAATCCCGTGTCGGCTTTCCCAGTCAGAGAAGTCCCAAATGGCATGAATGTGCAGGGGAATCCAGTCACCGTTTTCGTGGCTGTCCCCATAAAATCTGCTGAGTTACGGGATCTGAAAAAGACCCTTCCGAAACTCCATGAGAATGCTCATGAAGTGGCAGAATAGTTGGAATTGTTTCTGGGTCCCAATGAATACACATACCAAGAACTGATGTATATTCTTGGACACCTTTTCACCCCCGAAGAGAGGAACCTCATTAGGAGGGCAGCAATGGCTGCCTGGGATAGGAGACATGCAGGGCAACAGGGAGCAGTGGCTGCAGACACAAAGTTCCCCATAGCCGATCCAAATTGGAACATCAATGATGATGCTCATAGGGAGCACATGAGAGATATGAAACACATGATCATTGAAGGAATTAAATTGGCCATCCCTCAAGGGAAAAACTTGACCAAAGCATTTGAAATAACACAAAGAATGGATGAGTCCCTGGGGGATTTCTGTGCTCGGGTCCGTGAAGGGTTAACCAAGTACTCCGGAGTGGAGCCAGAAACCCCTGCCTTCGAGACTCTCCTGAAGATGCAATTCATCACCAAAGCATGGCCAGATATCCAGAAAAAGATCCAGAAGACAGAGGGATGGACTGATTTGGGTATGACAGATTTGATGAGAGCAGCCCAACAAGTTTTTGTGAACCGAGACTCAGTTAAAACCAAACAGAAGTCTCAGATGATGGTAGCTGCTGTGCAAACGGCAGCCAAGAATGAAGTTAGGAAAAACAGGGAGACCCAGATGTCAGATCCGAGGCCAAGGTGGAGAGATGAAAGATCTCCCAGCAGGGAGTGGACCTGGTTAGGCAAGGAGGTCCAGGGGGCAATCGAGGTGGTCGATTCCAACGGCTGTCCCAGAGTAGAACTTGCTTCAGATGCAGGAAAGAGGGACATTTTGCGCGCAAATGTCCCAAAACCCCAGAGGAATGAAGCTATGCCCTGTACGATTAGGGAAGTTCCGGCTCCCCAAGAGAGACCCGCGGAGAGCCACTGGTAAATGTGTTAGTGGGTCCTGACCATCAGGCTGTTTCTGATCGACACCGGCGCAAGCCGGACATCTGTATGCGATCCGGTAGAGGGAGCATGCAGGTCAAAGCAGACTTTAAAGGTGGTTGGGGTGAGTGGGAAATCCCAAGAGGTCAAGATTTTGGAAGAGGTGAGATTGGAATTGAATGATGTGGTTATTGAAACCGAAATATTGTATATTCCGGATTCAGGGGTGAACTTGCTAGGAAGAGACTTGTTGGAAGTTTTTGGAATAGAATTGTGGGATAGAAGGAAGGAAGTTCGCATGTGTATGCTAACAACGGAAGATGAGGAGAAGATATCATCAGATGTGTGGGCAGGAGGTGAAGGGGTTAGTAGGATGTCAATACAATCCATTCAGATCAAGATACAACCAGGGATAACTAAACTGTGGACTCCACAATATTCTCTGAGTAAGAGAGGTAGGGAAGGGTTGAAACCAGTGATTGACAGATTATTGAAACAGGGACTGTTGGAACCTACTATGTCACCGTTCAATTCACCGGTTTTAGCAGTAATAAAAAAGGATGGGAAGTATAGATTGGTTAATGATTTGAGGAGGATCAATGAGATAGTGGTTCCTAGATTCCCAGTGGTTCCTGATCCCTATACCATCTTGGGGTGGATTCCCCCCAAAGACAAATTGTTTACTGTGATAGATCTGAAGGATGCCTTTTGGGTGTGTCCTTTGGAGGAGAGGAGGAGAGACTTGTTTGCCTTTGAATGGAATGATCCTGAGAGTGGAAGGAAACAGCAGTTCAGGTGGACAGTACTTTCTCAGGGATATACCGAGAGCCCTTTTTTGTTTGGACAGGCGTTGGAAGAAAAATTGGTGTCGTTTGAGAGAGAGAAAGGAATCACCCTCCTTCAGTACGTGGATGACTTGTTAACTGGGGAGAAAGAGAAGGAAGTGAGAGCAGCTTCTGTCAGTCTGTTGAATTGGCTGAAGGAGCAGGGGCTGAAAGTCTCAAAAGAGAAGCTTCAGTTTGTTGAAAAAAAGGTGAAATATTTAGAACATTACATTCAGCAGGGGGTTAGGTCCTTGGACCCTGAAAGGGTGAAGGGGATCATGAGCTTGGCTCCTCCCAGGAACAAGACAGAGGTGCGGAAAGCGTTGGGATTATTGGGGTATTGTAGAATCTGGGTAGACCAATTCACAGTGTTGGCACAATTTTTGCATAGAAAGCTGCCTGGAAAGGGAGAGCACATAGAATGGGAGGAGGGAGATAGTGAAAGGTGGGAAGAGCTGAAGAAGGCTTTGTCAACCGCTCCAGTTTTAGCCTTACCAAACCTGAAATTACCGTTTCATTTGTATGTGGTGGTGGCTCAGGGAACAGCAGTTGGAGTCCTTGCCCAAAAGAGGGGGGGGGCAGTACCAGCCGGTAGCCTTCCTAAGCAAGGGTTTGGAGCCGGTTGTGAAAGGATGGCCAGTTTGTGTTCAGGCTGTGGCAGCAACAGCGATGTTGGTGGTGGAGAGCAAAAAGTTAACCTTTGGGGGAGCTTTGGTGGTGCATTCGCCTCATCAGGTCAACTCAGTGTTGAGCCAGCTGGCTACCACTTGGATGACCGAAGGGAGGATATTGAAGTATGAAACCATTTTGAGAACCAGTCCTGATGTGATAATAGGGACAGACAAGAATCTAAATCCAGCAGAATTCTTGGAGGGGAGAAGGCAGGCGTGGGAACTGGAAGACCATGTTGTCTATTGCAAGTGGATCTCATGACAAAGGTTAGAGAGGACTTGGAAGAGACTCCATTGGAGAAGGGAGAGAGGTGGTTTATAGATGGATCTAGCAGGGTGGAAAATGGAAAGCGAAAATCTGGGTTTGCAATAGTAACCGGGGAAGGTGAGGTAATAGAGAAAGGGTCACTCCCAGCTGCTTGGTCAGCTCAGAAATGTGAATTGTTTGCCCTCAGCCAATTCCAGAGCCTTGGAATTGGCTGAGGAGATGGAAGTAATGATTTGGACTGATTCCAAGTATGCATGGGGGGTGGTGCACACGTTTGGGAAAATCTGGAAAGAAAGAGGGTATATCAAGGCGGATGGGAAGCAAATAGAGCAAGTGCAGTTAGTAGAGCAAGCCTTAGAGGCATTGCAACTCCACAGCCAAGTATCAATTGTCCATGTGAGTGCACATCAGAAGGGGAACACACCGGAGGTTGTGGGAAACCGATGGGCGGACAAATGGGCGAAGGAAGCTGCAGGGGAGATAGAGTTGGTAATGGTATCTATACCAATACTGGAAAAGGAGGACGAGAGGGAGGAATCGGAGCCAGGAAAAAAGGAAAAGTTGGAGTTGGAGAAAGAGGGATGTGTCAAAACCCCAGATGGATGGAAGACGTCAGAGGGAGTCAAGGTGGTGTCACCCATTGTCATGAGGGGAATATTGGAGAAAGTTCATGAAGGAGGACATTGGGGAATGGAGGCCTTGGTCATGTCCATTAAACCTCACTATTGGAGTCTGAGGATGTGGACAGCAGCTCAGAGCATCTGCTGGAAATGTTTGATTTGTTTGAAAGTAAATAAGAAAGCGGCACGCAAGAAAGAGATGGGAGGGCGACCCCTAGTGGGTTGGCCTTTTCAGAGAGCACAAATTGATTTCACTGAGTTGCCAGAAAAGGGGGGTTGGAAATACCTGCTTGTGATCAAAGATCAACTAACGGGGTGGGTAGAGGCTAATCCCACTAGAAGAGCCACAGCTCCCACAGTAACCAAGATCTTACTAGAACAGATTATCCCATGATATGGAATGATGGAAGCAATATATTCAAAGGAACTCATTTCACCCAAAAGGTTCTGCAAAGGGTAATCGAGGTGGTGGGGGTGCAGTGGGAATTACACATGCCATGGCATCCTGAATCCAGTGGAAAAATTGAAAAAGTGAATGCGGAACTGAAGAAACTTGACCAAACTACAACTTGAAAATGGCTTGCCATGGACAAAGAATCTTCCCTTAGCTCTGCTAAGGATCAGAACTTGTCCAAGGAAAGACACAGGGGTTTCTCCTTTTGAAATGCTGATGGGGAGACCCTATTTGGCCAAACTAGGCAATCCCATACCAGAGTTCAGAGACTTGTTCCTTCGGAAATATTTGCTGGCACTGTCTCGGTCTTTGCTTTCTCTTCACAAACAGGGACTGTTGGTGCAACAACCACATTTGGCTGGTAGCCAACACCCACACGAGGCTGGAGACTGGGTCCTGATAAAGACTTGGAGAAGTGAAAAACTGCAACCTAGCTGGGAAGGTTCGTACCAGGTGCTACTGATGACTGAATCTGCAGTCCGTACTCGGGAAGGAGGCTGGACGCATTACAGCAGAGTCAAGAAAGCACCGGAACCAGAAAAACCTTGGAAGGCAATCCCAGTGGACGGTCAGCCGTTAAAGGTAACCTTGAAGAAATAGCCAGCAGAAACCACCATGGAGATGTCGGCTGAACTCTGGAGAGAACTATTTGTTGCAATTATATTTACATTAATACATCAAAGAAGTTCACAATATGTTGGACCTGCTGGTGACTTGGGAACGGACTTGTGGGATGACAATGTGTTCATAAAGGATCTCAAGAAGTTCTCACATTCCTTGAACATCACCAATTGCTGGTTATGCATGCACCTGCCAGGAAGAACAGGTGAAGGATTAATCCTACACGCAATTCCACTTGATCAGAACAGACTAAGACCACAGGGGCACGGGACAGAAAAATATGGTGTAGAACGAAATATAACAGGAAGGATTTTTGTTCATTTAAGGGAAACGGCATATGTGTGTTTTAGGAGAAATGAAACTAGAGGGCTCCATTTAGGAGATTGGGAAAAATGTAATAAGACTTTTGATATGCCATCATCCTGTAGTAACCATAGCTATACCAAGAGTTATCATAAATTAGATTATTTTAATCAAGATCAGTATCAGATGTGTATGCATTTTGAAGAAATGATCAATTGGACCCGAACATCACAACAGACCTATGCTATGGAAAACTTTAGGTGGGTATTGTGTGGGAAATATGCATACAGGGAGATGCCACCTTACTGGAGTGGCACATGTACACTCGGGTATGTGATACCGGTGATATATAAACTTGATGGCCTTCCCCAAGGCCGGATACGTAATAAAAGAGACCCAGAATCTGGCCTTACCCGGAGACTCTGGACCCAAATCTCCCGTGGTATAATAACACCATTGGGAGTAGCCATGAACTACCGAGATATACATATTCTAAATAACTTCACGGTAACAATGTTCAATGATACAATAAAGAATATTAAAATGATTAACACCGAGCTTTCTGAAGTAAGACAGGTTGCTCTAAAAAATAGGTATGCTTTAGACATTGTATTAGCTACAAAAGGGTGTGTGTGTGCTCTGATTCATTCACATTGCTGTGTATACATCCATGATTTCCAACCCAATATTACAAAGACAGTAAAAGTAATGGAAGAACGTATTCGCTCTAATCCATTATCACAAAAAAGTGACTCCTCATTGCCAGACCTGTGGGGAGCACTATGGTCTTGGCTTCCCAGTTCCACTTGGTTTAGATCTACCATAATGGGAATTATATTGATTATTATATGCTGTGTATTGTTGTTGTTAGGGATAACATTGTTTACCCTAACTGGTTTAGGTGAAATAATAACTATGAATCATAGTTAGTGTATGCAGCTTTAACTGTGAAATAGCAATTGTGGGAGTGGTTATGAAAACCATTTAAAAGCAGCAAGTCTACAGCTTGCTCGCACTCTCTCTGGCTTTGATGATCCCTGATTACTGCTTGGAATCAAGACTGCATTGCTCGAACGGGAGAGACAACAAAGGACTGATTTTTATGTGAACTGACATAGGATATTCTACATGGACTTTGCTAACTGAATACCCCTGAATGGACTGACTACATGGTAAATGAATATTGGACTGTTATTTGACTATGCTATTAACTTATAATGGAATAAAATATATTCTTGATAGCACAAGCGTATCTGTTATTTTTACTGTATGTTAATAAACATACAAGCTTAGCTCACTCATTTATCTGTGTGCCTATCTGACTAACGCTGCACATTCTGTTTAGCTTGTCTACCTAACCCTGGTTGGGGAACCCAGGCTTAACACTGGTTATGGGCCCAGAGGCTGCAAAGTCAGTTTAACTAGGTTAAATAGATTTATGTAAAAAGTGAGAGTTTGTATTGTTATACATTACAGTAAACAGACAGCTGTGTTTTATTAATTATATTTTTATATCCATATAAGAAAACATGGCACAAGTCAATCTACAAAGTTTGTCCCTTATATCCAAGCTGGATGGAACAAACTATGTATCATGGTCTACAAAATGTAGTCTACTTCTACGAGGAGAAGGTCTGTGGAACATAATTGAAAATCCACCAAACGTAGAAGAATGGGATCCAGAGGATGAGGAAGACAGACTAAAGTTAGAAGAATTTAAGCATAAAAATCAACAAGCCATTTGCATAATTGGGTTAACCTTAACTGATCACCAGCTTGTTTATATCCACGGAGAGAAAACAGCTTTTGGGTGTTGGCAGAAGCTGAAGAGAATTTATGTTCGAGATAATATTGGTGCTCACATAAATCTAACACGGAAGCTTTTCAGGACACATCTCCAAACAAATGGTGATATGCTGAGTCATTTAAAAACTATGCAAAGCATTTTTCATGAACTACACGAGAAAGAACTTATTTTCTCTGAACAACATCAAGTTTATATAATTCTATCTTCCCTTGATGAAAGTTATGATAACTACGTAACTTCACTTGAAATTTTGCCAAAGGACAATTTAACTTTAACTGATATAACTGGCAGATTGATTGAAGAGGCCAGAAGAAGGCATGAAAGAGATGAATTAAGGAGGAAGCAACCTCAAAAAGAAGATAATGAATCTCCTACTGCATACGCAATTAAAAAGTGTTTTAATTGTGGAGGAAGAGGACATTTGGCAAGATTTTGTAAAAAGGCAAAGCCCAGAACGCTGGCCAGAATACTAAAAATCATCAAAAGATAAATAAACATTTAGAATTAGCCATGTATACTAACGGAGCTGTAAATAATAATTTATGGGTGGTTGACAGTGGGGCATCCCACTGTATAACAAATGATAACAAAAATTTTATAAAAATGTCCCAGAGTAAACAGCAGATATCGTTAGCCAATGGCTGGAAACTGAAAGCTAAAGGTGAAGGTATAGCATATTGTTCTTTTATAAAAGAGAATGTAAAAATGTTATATGTACCACAACTTAAGTTTAATTTAATTTCAGTTAGAATTTTGGTTAAACTAGGATATGTAGTTACATTTAGGGGAGATAACTGCATAATTAAAAAAGAAGATAAGAGAATTACTGCATCTTTAAGAGGTGGATTATATGTGTTAAATGATGATGGTTTAAAGGTGGCTAACACAATTTATGAAAATAAGAAACCTCATGACGAATGTATTCACTTGTTACATAGAAGGCTAGGGCATTTAAATTTTAAAATGCTTAAGAAAAGTGTTGAATTGTCTAAGGGAATAAGTTTGAAATCTTGTAATAAGTATTTGCAATGTAATGCCTGTAATCAAAATAAGAGCAGGGTCATACCGGCTAATAGAGTTGATGGATTTACTACTAAAGAGCCATTAGAAATAGTATTTGCTGATTTAATAGGTCCGAAAAAAACCAAGTGTAGAAGGAGCTTGCTACATACTAAGTATAATGGATCACTATTCTAGATATGGGTTTTGCTATTTAATGAAGAGCAAAACTGAAACAAATCAAAATCTATTTAATTGGCTAAAATTCGCTGAAAGAAAAACTAAAAAGAAATTAGTAACTCTCATCACAGATAATGGTATAGAATTTACAAATAATAAATTTAAAAACAGACTTAGAATGTTAGGTATTCAACATAAAATGTCTGCACCATATAGGCCACAACATAATGCCTTTATAGAGAGAAGAGGCCAAACATTACAATCAATGGCACGAACTATGATGTCTGATTCAGGATTACCTGACAATTTATGGGGAGAAGCAATAATGTGTGGTTATCATATATTAAATAATGTTGTTAATTCAACAACAGGTGAATTACCATTCACACTGTGGCATGGTACAAAACCTGATTTAAGTTACATGCACACATTTGGAGCACCAGCATGGGTGCATATCCCTACACAACTTAGATACAAAGGACAGCATAGAGCTAAAAGATTGATCTTTGTAGGATACACATCTAATCATAGATCTTATAGATTCTGGGAACCAGAAACATCTAGAGTTTACACCAGTGCAAGTGCAAAATTCCTAGAACATGTAGGATGGAATAGATTAGAGCAAGATTTAAATAATGAAGTATTTATTGAACCCTACAAAAGGCAGAAAGATGAGATTAGCTATAAGAAGAGTCCAATTAAAGAAGAAGTCCACGAAGAGCAAATAGGACCAGAACAAGAGGAAATAGTTGATCAGGAAGAGTTACATGATCAAGAACAATTAATAGAAGAAAGTCCACCTGTAAGTCCTATAATACCTAGACGTACAACACGTGTAACTAGACCACCTGATAGGTATCAAGCAAGTATAGTTTGCCAAGTAACTAAAGTTCCAACTAGTGTAGATGAACTTAGGATGTATCCTGCTAAGGATCAGGAGAATTGGCAAGAGGCAATGAAAAAAGAACTAAATTCTTTAAAGGTAATGAAAGTGTATGAAGATGCCAAATTACCTCCAGGAGAAAAATCCATTGGGTGCAAATGGATATTTAAAGTAAAAACTGGAAATGATGGGACTGTTACCCATAAAGCTAGGTTAGTAGCTCAAGGATTTAATCAAACTGCATCTGATTATGATGAAGTTTTTGCACCAAGCCTTAAAGCTACATCTTTAAGAGCAGCATTAGTGTGGGCAGCTAAGAAAAACTATGTCATTAACCATTTAGATGTAGAAACTGCTTATCTACATGCACCATTGCAGCACACTATATATTTAAGAAAACCAATTGGTATAAATGACAATAAAATAAATAGTAATGATTGTTGGAAACTTAAAAAGAGTCTTTACGGATTGAAACAATCTGGGTTTGAGTGGAACCAATATATTGTGAAAGAGTTAAACAGTATAGGTTTTAAATCTGGTTTAGCAGATCCGTGTGTGTTTAAAAGAGAAAATAATGGAACGGTGTCATTATTGTTATTATTTACAGATGATTGCTTTAATAACTAAGACTAATAATGAGATTATTAGAGATAACTAAGACTAAGCTAATGAGATTATATCATTATTAGCCAAAAAGATAAAAATAAAGCATTTAGGTGAAATTAAAAGGTATCTAGGATTGACAATAAATAAAACAAATAATGGTTTTAAGATATCTCAAGAAGATAAAATTTGCCAATTAATTAAAACTTATAAGATGGAACTTTGTAAACCAGCAAAGACTCCAATGAGTCAAGAAGTTTGCCAAACTAATGATCAAAGTCCCAAATTTGATAAGTCCATATATCAATCTTTGATTGGTAGCTTATCATATATAAGCAATTGGTCAAGGCCAGATATTGCTTATAGTGTAAATCAGCTGGCACGTTTTAATTCAGATCCAAAAGAATGTCATTGGAAATCCTTAAAAAGAATATTGAGATATCTTAAGGGAACAATAAACCATGCATTATATATAGAACCAAAGGGTGATTTGAGTCTTAGTGCTTATGCAGATGCAAGTTTTGCAACTGATATAAACACTAGAAAATCAACATCTGGTATGGCTATATTATTTGGTAAGACACTAATAGGATGGAGGTCAATCAGACAACAGCATATTAGTTTATCCACGATGGAAGCAGAATTTTCATGTCTCATTATTATGCACTGACTTGATTTTCTACAAACAGTTGTTGTTGGACATGGATATAACTGTAAAAGATTCCATTATTGTGTACGAGGATAACCAAGCAGCTATAAAGTTAGCTACTAATATTGCTGTAAAAACTAGATCAAAACATACTGACTTAAGATATTTGAATGTAAGAGAATCAGTGAAAAATGGATTAATTAAATTGGTATACTGCATGTCAGAAGAAAACATTGCAGACCAATTTACAAAAGCTCAAGGAGCAACTAAGTTTAAAGAAAGTTGCGAAAAATATTTTCTAAAGATGTAAATGATTCATAGTTATTATGTAACCTAAAAGGGGAGAATGTTAGGGATAACATTGTTTACCCTAACTGGTTTAGGTGAAATAATAACTATGAATCATAGTTAGTGTATGCAGCTTTAACTGTGAAATAGCAATTGTGGGAGTGGTTATGAAAACCATTTAAAAGTAGCAAGTCTACAGCTTGCTCGCACTCTCTCTGGCTTTGATGATCCCTGATTACTGCTTGGAATCAAGACTGCATTGCTCGAACGGGAGAGACAACAAAGGACTGATTTTTATGTGAACTGACATAGGATATTCTACATGGACTTTGCTAACTGAATACCCCTGAATGGACTGACTACATGGTAAATGAATATTGGACTGTTATTTGACTATGCCATTAACTTATAATGGAATAAAATATATTCTTGATAGCACAAGCGTATCTGTTATTTTTACTGTATGTTAATAAGCATACAAGCTTAGCTCACTCATTTATCTGTGTGCCTATCTGACTAACGCTGCACATTCTGTTTAGCTTGTCTACCTAACCCTGGTTGGGGAACCCAGGCTTAACAGTTGTGTTGTTGTGTTCAGTGTCTCCCTGGTGCAATAACAACGTGTGGGAAGATAGGGAAATCCTTGGGTTCAAGATTTGAGAAGAAGCAGGAAGCAGAACCTCTAATGATGTATCAGAGAGAAATCACTCTGAAAGAAGCAGAGGATCTGCTCTTTGAGTTTGAGACAAGAGTGGAAAAAGAAAAAAAGGGGGGATTTGTGAGCAGAACCGAAGCCATGTTGGATGGCCCATTGAATTGAATTAGGAAGTGTGTCTCTGTTAGGGATAACATTGTTCACCCTAACTGTTTTAGGTGAAATACTAACTATGAATCATAGTTAGTGTATGCAGCTTTAACTGTAAAATAGCAATTGTGGGTGTGGTTATGAAAACCATATAAAAGTAGCAAGGCTACAGCTTGCTCTCTCTCTCTCTGGCTTTGATGATCCATGATTACTGCTTGGAAGCAAGACTGCATTGCTCGAACGGGAGAGACAACAACGGACTGATTTATGTGAACTGACAATAGGATATTCTACATGGACTTTGCTAACTGAATATCCCTGAATGGACTGACTACATGGTAAATGAATATTGGACTGTTTTTGACTATGCTATAAACTTATACTGGAATAAAATATATTCTTGATAGCACAAGCGTATCTGTTATTTTTACTGTATGTTAATAAACATACAAGCTTAGCTCACTCATTTATCTGTGTGCCTATCTGACTAACGCTGCACATTCTGTTTAGCTTGCCTACCTAACCCTGGTTGGGGAACCCAGGCTTAACAGTCTCAAAACTCAGTAGTTCTGCTAAATAAGAAAGTGTTCCAGTTTTTGTGCACAAGAGAAAAAACAAGATAAGGCTAGAACAATGGGGAAC
>BLBF01017412.1:0-13107 GCA_015471245.1 Laticauda colubrina
GCTAATAGCTGTGGGATAGATAAACCTCCAGTGCAAGCATAGTGGGACTGTATGGTCTACCCTCCCAGGTAGGGCCCTTTTTTATCAATAACAATGTAAGCATTGATCCACACATTTGAACACAAACACAACTCTTTATTAAACGCCCTGTTAATTGTAGGCCCACCCAACATACATGGCCCAATCTCATCCGTGTGATGAGACAGGCTGAAGGAAGCATCCATTAAGCATCTATCATCCTGCCTTGCCACTCCACTGCTCCAGCTGGGGAGTTGCACCATTGTCTCAGGAGGTTGCGCTGCTTCTTCCCTTCCCGTGAGGCTCTGTTGTGGCCTAGCACATCCTGAGTGTCGATCAGGTTTCGCCCTTGCCTCCATTCCCCAGGCTCCATGTCCCCATTGCCTTGTTGACGGTCCACGAGCCTATTCTGCAAGGCTGGGTAGTGGGTGTGCATGAGATTGTGCAGGATGCAGCAAGCTTCCACGATCCTCCTCATGGTCTCTGGGTGATGCTGCATGGTGGTGAGAAGTACCTGGAACCTGTTGGCCAGGATGCCAAAGGCGTTCTCCACCACCCGCCTTGCCCTGGACAGCCTGTAGTTGAAGATCCTCTCTTCACGGGTCAGGAGTCTGGATGTTTATGGCTTCATGAGGTAGGTTCTGAGGGAGAAGGCATCATCCCCCACAATGAAGTAGGGCACATCTTGCGTGTCGTTGGGCAGGGGGTCTGGATCTGGGAAGCCCACGATGAGATTGCCTTCCAGCCCCTCCTTGAGGTGACTGGCATTGTATACCTGGGCATCTGAAGATAAGCCGTAGCATAAAGCATCGATGTACATGAACTTGTAGTCAGCATCGACCATGGCGAAGAGGACGATGCTGAAGAAGCCCTTGTAGTTGAAATAAGTGGACCCCGACTTGGCTGGAGCTTTGCAGGCCACGTGCTTCCCATCTGTGGCTCCAACGGTGTGGGGGAAGTTCCACTTCTGATACCACTGCTCTGCAACTTTCTTCCATCCTTCTCCAATGGAGGGGCACTGGAGGAGCTCCTCCTTGTATTCTTCGATGATGGCCTGCACCACTTCTCTGACCACAATGCTGATGGTGTTGTGTGGCACCCTCCAGCCGTACTGCATGCTTTTGTAGGTAGTCCCTGAGGCCAGGTGGCGCAGAGAGAGTGCCACCTTGACCCCAGGTTCCAGGCTGGGCCGGAAGTTGGTGTTTGCCTTGGTCAACCTGGGTGTCAGGCGCTGCACAATTTCATCAAACATGGCTAGAGGCATCCTCATGAAGTTCTGGAATGCCCGAGTGTCTTCGTTCCTGAGCTCCACCATCAGCTTGTTGTACAGTCCGTACTCTTCTCTTCTCCTGATCCATTTTTGGACCCAGACGCTTCTTGGCTGCCTCTTTTTCTTCCCATAGTAGAGTTCACAGAGCCTGTAGATGGATTCGTTGCAGAAGGATGGTGGCTGCCAAAAGGACTATGGTACGATCCACGGTGGACATGACTGGATGCTGTGGAAGAGGAAGAGTCAGATGAAGGCTGCAGAGGTCTGCACAGCTGGTCTGCTGGTCTGAAAGTGAGATGCAGACGAGTTGCTCCCCCTTTTTATAGGCAGTATAGGTGTCCCTTTGCATCCTCTAGGCATTCTCTAGGCATCCTCTAGACATCCTTAATATCTGAGATAGTTCCCCTCTGCGAACGTTTTTTCCACTTTAAACGCTTTGTTTCCATGCTGCATCCGTTCTGCATCCATTCTGCATCAGTTCCATGTCTGTTCAGCTTCCTCCCTGCGTCTGGGCGGATGGAGTTGCACGGATGGGCAGCGGACGCCAAGCGGATATTGCAGATGCGTAACGGATGCGTAACGAATGCCTAGCGGATGCGTAGCGGATGCAGAATGGACAAACTGGATACATTTTCCATGCAAAAGTTTTGGGCAGCCCAAAAATTTGGAGCGGATGAAACGTCAATAAACGGATGCTGGATGGATAGAGAGGAAGCAAAACGGAGGCAGTGAGTATATCACATTTTCCAACGGATGGCAAGCTTTTTTCTCCATTTTACATCCTCTTTGCATCCGTTGGTTCAGTGTGACATGGGCTTTAATGCTAGCGATAGAACTGAGACTTAAGCCCCTGTCCCACTGCACTAACAGATGCAAAGAGGTAAAACATGAAAAAAAATATGCATCCATTGTGTACTCACTGCATACGTGTTTCATACGCTGTATCCGTAAAGCATCCATCCACTGAGATTTCATCCACGCAAGAAGTTTTGAGCTGCACAAAATTTTGTGAGCAGATGAACTTTCCGCCGCATACAATGTACATCCACGGCATATATGGGCAACAAACGTTCTATGTCTGTTATCATCCATTAAACATCCGCAGTATCCTCTCTGCATCCTCTGGCCATCCCCTCAACTCACATCCGCTGCAGCTGAACATGGAAAGAGGGAGGAAACAAAAGGTACACAGAACATCTACACAGCGTTAGTAGCATGGAAATAGAAAGGATGTAAGCATATGCATCTCGTAGAAAAGTGTTCAAAACGGACAAAACGTTTGTATCTGGGATGTATCTTGGATATTTAGGATGTCTGCAGTATGTCTAGAGTATGTAGAAGGACACCTAGTGGACAACCGATATTTCCTATAAAAAGGGGGAGGAAATCATCTGGATCTCAGTATGAATCTAGCAGCCATGGTGTACAGACCTCTTCACCCTTGGTCTTGGTCTTCCACATCATCAATTGTTCTCAACCATGGATCATGACACAGTCCGTATGGTAGCTGCGATCATTCATCACCAGAACCAAAACCTGTTCAGACTGTTTCACCTTTTATACAGAAGGAGAAGAAGGAGATGTCCAAGTACTGTGTGGGTCCAAGGATGGATCGTGAGAAGAATGGAATTTGGACTCTATGACAAGCTGATGGTGGAGCTGAGGAATGAAGACGCTCGTGCATTCCATCAGTTCATGAGGATGCCACCACCTATGTTTGATGAACTTGTACAGTGTCTGAGACCCAGGTTGACCAAGCCTAGCACCAACTTCCATCCCAACCTGGACCCTGGACTGAAGGTGGCACTGACTCTGCGGCTCTTTCTTAAGTAAACTGTATGATTTTATTAAATAAGCAAAATGAACCAAGTAAAGTGTCTTAAGCAAAGATAAACTGAACAAGTAAACAACTCAGTCTCTGGCACTATTCTCAGTCACTCTGAGTCATGTCCATTGTCTCAGCTCTTAAGCGGCCAGGGATTGTGGAGGTGGCTGTGGCTTGAGTGCTGGTCTGAGGCACCATTGGGGTGCTTGGCCCCAAGAGTACAACAGGGGATGGTGTGTTCAGGAAGTTCTCCGACAGCTGATTCAGTCCCATGAGGTTGAGAGATCCTTCATCAAGTACCTGAGATGTGAGGCACAAGACTGATGACAGATTGTCCGTTGACGGGCTTGGCTGTGGGGTGGAGGAAGGAGGAGTGTAGTGGGGCTGTCTGGTCTGCAGCATGGTGAGGTGTAGTGTCTGTGGCGTGCAATGAACCTGGGCCTGGACTGGGAAAGTCTGTTTTTGCTGTGGGAAGTCCTGGTAGGTTAGAGGCTGTTGAAAGCTGTGGAAGGGCTGTGACATTGCCTGGGTTGGAGGAGCAGACCTGGACTGGGTAGGAGCAGCTTCAGCTGGGCCTTGTGGGTTGTGCAGAAGTGCTTTTATCTTCTCCTTCATCACCTGGTACTGGGCCTCAGGCAGGTCCCTGAGGGTGTGGCTCACATAGGTGATGAAGGTGTGGCAGCTGGAGGATCCTCTGTCCAAGTGGACCAGCTGAGAGAGAAGTTCTTTGCTGGTCTTCATTGTGTCCCTGATCTCCAACAGGACTCTGTAGTTCTGGCCCTCCAGTCTGCCTCTCTGCCTGCATCCTGTGAAGCTGGGGGTGGGGGTGGGTTGGTCTCTGGTGGCTGCCGCTTCTTCCTCCATATGTGACAGGGGATCCTCCAAGTTCGCTGGCATGGGGAGTCCAGCTGTTGGGGGGGTCTGTGCCGTGGCGCCCTCTGAATACACCTGCCTGGACAGGCTCGCTGGGTCCTGGCTGGAAGAGGACTGGTTGTCTGTGGGCTGCCTCAGGTCTCAGAGGGGCTGAGTGGCGGATCTCACCCTCCAGGAAACTGCACTTGGCTGTGACGTACATCTCCTGGTCAGTGAGCTTGACAGTGGCCTGCCTGGATTTTTTGAGGTGTAGCTTGCCATACCAGGTGTGCATGTGCTTCCACCATCCCAGGAGTACATCTGCAATGTAGCCCAGGCTCTCTGCCTTGTCTCTCCAAGCTGCCTGCTTCTTTTTGATGTCCTTTCTCCAGAGGTACTTGTTCTCCCTCAGCCATTCCAGCACCTCATCCTCATGGTCCTCGGAAACGGTGTACTGTTTCCTCTCTCCCTTCTCCTTCCCTTGCCTCTTCCTCCATCTGTCAGGGCCTTGAGCAGCAGGGCCTTCAGGGGCTTGAGCCGCAGGGCGTTAGGGGCTTGAGCAGCAGGGCCTTCAGAAGCAGGGCTTTGAGGGCCTTGGGGCTGGTCCACCACAGCAGCAGCAGCACCACCACTAGCAGCAGTAGCAGTAGCACCAGCAGCACCAGCACCAGCAGGTTCAGAGTCAGTGCCAGGGGGTGGGATGCTGGTTCTGTCCTTCTTGCCAGGGATGGAACGAGTAGGCACGGGCTTCCTCTTCTTGCCTGATTGACGAATCATGGTGTTCCCTGAAGATGGATGTGGCAGCATGTCTTTCCTCTGAATGCTGACTGCATGTGTGCTGCATCCTTTTCTATCCATGGAGCTGATGCAATTCATACTCCCTGCATGCACAGTGAATGCTTTGCCTCCAATATACATCCGCGCAGCATCCGCTTTGCTTCCTCTAGGCGTCCGTGATGCATCCGCGTCATCCGCTACGCATCCGCCCCTTCCACTATGCGTCCACTTCGCAATTCTCCCCCGGATCCCCTTTGGAGGTGTCATCTGCTTCCATCCGCTGTCATCCACTAGGCTTCCTATGAACATCCATTTAACATCCCCGCTATGTAGTACCCCCATCCATTCTTTTCTGTTCTTTTCCGTTCTGTTTATGCAAATTTTTGCCACTTTTTGGAATGGATGACAATGGATGGAGCCACCCCTGAAATTTTGCTCATCCGTTGTGTCCTTTATGCATACATTTTGCATCCGTCGGCCACTGCCTTTATATGTTGTGACTCAGAGGTTTGAGCCTGCTTTGTCAGAGGTCGAGGACTTGTTCAGTGAGGAAGAGGAGGATTTGACTCTGAGGTTTCAGCCTGCTTTGCTGGAAGACACAGACTTGGACAATGAGGAAGGGGAGGATTTGGCTCTGAGGTTTGAGCCTGCTTTGTTAGAGGATTTGGAATTGCCTTCCTCCCCAGGACTTTCCTCCTCGGCAGGATCTTCCTCCCTGATTATACCTCACGTGTCGGCAGATAATCAGGAGAGCATATCAGAGCCTCTAACTTAGGATAAAGCTGAGGAATGTTGGTTTGATGCGAGGCAAAGACGCAGGCAAAAGAGTGAGATGCAATGCAAAAAGAAAGGACAAATCAGAGACTGAGATGAGAGACTGACACGCCCCACAGGGAATAAAAGTGGGTGTGTTAGCTCTGGGTTCTTGTTCGGGACAATGTGTTAACTAGTGAGAGAGGCTTCGCTAGATTCTGTGTGTGTCGATAGCTTTTGATGTATGTTACTGTTTTCTTATCAAACTTGGCAGACAGCTTACGTGAGAATGCCAAGAACATTATCAGCTCAAGTAATTTAACCCGGTAATTCCTCGACTTGCTTGCTTATTTGTGTTTTCAGTTTGAAATTTGGACTTTTTACTTTGTTGGTACCGGTGAGACATAACACTTATATACTGCTTTCCAGTGTTTTACAGCCCTCTCTAAGTGGTTTACAGAGAAAGCATATTGCAACAATCTGGGTCCTCATTTTACCACCTCAGAAGGATGAAAGGCCAGTGACAATCAAACTCAGCAGTCAGAGAATTACCCTGCAATACTGCATTCTAGCCACTATGCCACCTGGGTTCTTAATTGAAGAGAGAAGAATTGAAAGCTTTGATTAAGAGAGTGTTCTTAATTATGCTGATACTTTTAGATGCCTTCAAGTAAAGGCTTTCAGAGTTCTCAACAAAAGACATTGAATACTGAGGGATCATGACGGGAAATAGGGCATGGAGGACTCATGTCCTTTACATCAGTTGGTAAATTTTGTTAGGACATTATTTTTGTTTCATCTTGTTCTCTGCCATGTTCATCATTTATTAGTAGAATTAAAAGAGCATTTTTCTTAGAATCTTGGTCTTGCCTTGATAGATCATTTCTTCAATTTTATCACTGATTTTTGCATAAAATTTAACACATTTTGGTTGCTACTTGTGATTTTAGCAGTTATAGTAATAACAGCAGCATAAGGAAAATAAGGAAAGACTAGAGAAAATTGCAATTTTCATGATTATTTCAATGAGAAATTGGAAAATATTCTGAATATATTTTCTAGCTGTGAAATTCCTCTATCAACCAAAACGTCTCCAATTTTATTCAAATATTTATTTATTTAAATTTACTGGCTGCCCAACTCCAAAAATTCTTTAAAGAAATATTTTACATGTGCATCTAAGGAATAAGGGTTGACTTTTTCCCTATTGAATGCTAAAAATATTATTTCTAATCGTTGTTTTCATGCAAAAATTTACAGTATGGTTGAATTGTTTTTAGATATTTGAGGAAGGAAAATAGTAGCAAGACCAAAAGAAGCAAACAGTGTGTTTTGGACAACTTGCTGAAAATTTGTGACAATTTTGTATGCTGCACTAGAATTAAATTAATGTTCTGAAAAGTCTTTAATCATTTTCTTGATGTATCATCTATAATAAAACCATATAATAATTTGATACATACTAATTTAAACATATGTTCAGCAATAAATAAGTTTGGAAATAATATTTTTGCCATATGGTATAAATTAACAATAGACTTGATTTGTACACATTAAGTGTGACTTAAAGTTTCCTTTGCTTCCTTCACTCTTCCTATGGTATATCTTCCTGAAACTTCTGTTATGTTTATTCGGACATTATCCCAGAAATGAATCTTAAAAGAATCCCTTTATCGATGTATTTTCCTTTTCCTGACTTTACTAACAATGCTTAATCTAAATAGCTGTTAAAAAGTTTTCATAATAAAAGTTTAATGAAAACAAATTTATCATGGGCCTTTCCATTTCATGCATTAATTTAATAATGTGGAATAATAGCAGCTTTCTGAAAGAAAATTGGTATTATTAATGAAACAGTGTACAGTATAGCTTTAAAAATGTATTGTATTATTCAGCTAAGAATTCAAGAGAAGAAAAATTGTTTTAAAGAAGAATATCTCGATGTGTTGTATTCTAAAGAGCACTTATTTGGAAATAACATGTCATGTGTTTTGCAACAGCTAAATCATAATAAACCATTAGATTACACATTGTTACACTGAGACAATTATATTGTTTTTAGAATTTCATTTTAAAAAAAGTTTGTTTACGTGTCTGTGCGCATGCAGGGATGCATGCAATTATCTATTTCTTTAGTTAATTATCATTGTTAAGTTTGTATTCAACAGCTGCAGGATTTCAAAAGGAAGGCTGTGACTTATATAACTTGCTTCTTAAATGCTTTTTTAATGAAGAAGAAAAAGTATTCCTAAGAAAAAAAATGTATATTGGTTGGTAAGATAATATTTTTAAATCTTATTGTCCTGTTTCTTCTGATGTAGGACCACCTCCCATCTGTTCTTTCTCCCATTTATATCTTCACTAAAGCTTTGGAAGTATGGCCAGACAATTGAATTCAATATTAGGAACATCAGTAGTCAACATGAGACTGGCCTTTAGAACCGTGGTGGCACAATGGTTAGAGTGCAGTACTGTAGGCTACTTCTGCTGATTGCTGATTGACTGCTGATTGAGGACCCAGATTGTTGGGGGTAATATGCTGATTCTGTAAACCACTTAGAGAGGGCTGTAAATGCACTGTGAAACAGTATATAAGTGCTATTGCTAGGGTGATACTCATCAACTTTTCTTGTTCTGTGATATATTAAGAACAGTTGTGCTTGTGCTATAATTGCAACTAAAATGATCTTTTAAAATTCTGCACTATATTTATGAGAAGTGTAGGTGAAAATACGACCAATGTTATCTGGGCTTGGAAGCTAAGTAGGATTGAATCTGATTTGTTTTTGAATGGGATTTCACTAGAAAAACTCAAAACTTTTGACTAGATTGAAAGGACCAAAAACAGTCTGAAGAAAGAAGAAAATGACAAACCATTTCTAAATTGTTGCAAAGGAAATGTAGAGCTGTGTCCAGATAGGCATCAGAGTTGAGGCTGACTTGATAGCATTGCTACATTTATCTTTAGAAATTGGTGGGTGTGCAATTGAAATATTTCATGGAGAATTTTACAAATAATTTCTCACATATAGGACTTATAGCCAGGTTGTAGCACTAGTACTAGAACAGAATAATGGGAAAATTTGTTTTGTGATGTTTTCTTTTCAAATTTAATTAAAGAGTGGGAAGTTAGGGTGGCTGTAGAATACTGGGGGGGAAAAATCAAACCTCTGAGAATTTCTCCAGAATTCCTTTCTCCTTTGAAGAATGTCAAAGCAAATTCTGTTTCATCAACTTGAATGAGAAAGAAAAAGGAAGGGAAAAAAAATCAGGATAATTGATCTAACTAGCATTAGCAAGAATGCCACATGATATATGATAGAAATGGATACGATTCACTTCTAGAAGACTTGGCACAGAGTGGGATGACAAACTGCTTTTTAGGTCACTATAAGGTGATGTGGTTGTGGTGGTCCAAAAATAACACCTATTTCATAAATTGTTTAGTTTTCTTGCGTATAAGAGGTCTTACGCTATATCTAAACCAGAGTTCTTTAACCTTTCCAGCTTTGTGGATCGGTGGGGAGGAAAATAGTTTTGCAGGGCAGCCTGCAAGTGCATGCACTCACCTACCACTTCCTCAGCCTGGGGTTGGGGACCGCTGATCAAAACCATCATTTTGCAAGCTACAAGCTACATTTTGCAATCTACAATGGCTTCTGAGAGTTGGTGACCCTAGATTGTGCTGTGCATCTTAGTTTTATTGATAATTTATTTTACAGAACTCATTCAGCATAGATTGCCAGGAATTAAATACTTGGAAGTATTTAAATCTTTATATTGCATGGAAATTTAAAACAGAATCAAAAGGAAATCCAAGGCCAAAATGAGATGGAACTTTCAATATAAAACAGTAAACATGCAGTGTTTACAGTTTCCAACTTTGCCTGGATTTATTCCTGATTATTCTTTTTTTTTTTTTAATGGAAAAGTATTAAAAACTATCAGATTAAAGAGACTGGAAACTGGCTGTGTAATAATGTATATGGTTCAAAGTCAGACAAGATTCTTTTTATTTAATTAATCTGCAGAAAATATCCTAGTTTAATCTGATTTCCTTTTAAATAATGTAGGGCTGAGGATTTAGTGAGACCTGGCCTTAAGAATAATATGGAGAGGTCTTTCCAATTTTGTTTTGCCAAGCAGTTAGCATTCTTGTTCCTATTGCACAGAATTACTCATGCAACATAGGAGAAAGGAATTATCTCCATGATAAAGCATTAAATTTAAGTAGTTTCCAGTATCTAGATGTTATGTTTAATGTAGAACGGCTAAAAAAGATAGTAGTATCAACTTTCCTCTTTTCTGTAAAATTTAACTTTTTCCTACCCAAAATTATTTATCTTTAACTGAACCCTCCAATATATACCATATTGATGTTTATATTTTGTTACTTATTATAGAAGAGAGACAAATATATTTAGTGATCCATGTGTAGTACAAGGACCAGTAAGATCTCGCTTAAATCCATCTTCAACTTTGGAAGCTCATTGAGTGACAATCACTTTCGCTCAGCCCCCTTATCGATAAAGATTTTGTTATGGCAAATAATCAGAGGAGGAAATACTGAGTAACCTTCCATTAAGATGCTAGAAGAAAGGCAAGACATGCCTTTCCTCTAGTAAACAATCTTAATATTGAAATGCTGTTTTGGTATTAAATATCATCTATATGACTGAATATAGATGATATTTAGCATAACATAAATTAGAGATTCTAAGGGAACTTTTTCTTAGGCTCTTTTAAAAGGTTTCAAAAAGCACAGGATTATTCTTATTTACCTAACCAATATTTACTGGGTATTATGGTATCTGCATTATTTTTAAAAGGCACTGTCCTTCAAGTTGCAGTTTAAATGTTTTTCACTGCTATTGCTTTGGGATTCAATTTGTCTGCAAATGAATACCTCTGAAGCACCCAGAAGTTTAATGAACCAGAGGAATGTTTGGCTTCACTGACTAAAGCTTTGCAAGCAAGAATGTCATATTTCTCACTGGACTAAGATTAGTTAAGCCCATGTCACACTGCACCAATGGATGCAAAGAGGATGTAAAATGGACAAAAAAGCTTGCCATCCATTGGAAAACGCGATGCATCTTTTGTGTACTCACTGCGTACATCTTTCATACGCTCTATCCGTGAAACATCCGTCCACTGCTATTTCATCCGCTCAAAAAGTTTTGAGCTGCACAAAACTTTTTGAGTGGATGAACTTTCCACCGCGTACGATCTACATCTGCGACACATACGGGCAACAAATGTTCTACGTCAGTTGTCATCCGTTACATGTCCAATGTATCCTCTCTGCATCCTCTGGCCAACCGCACAACTCACATCCGCTCCAGTGGAAAGTGGAAAGAGTGAAAGGTATGCGGAACGTCCACACAGCATTAGTAGCATGGACAGAGAAAGGATGAAAGCAGATGCAGCTCAGATATAAAGCATTAAAACGGACAAAACGTTCGTACATGGGACATATCTCAGATATTTAGGATGTCTGGAGGATGCCTAGAATATGTGGAAGGACACCTAGTGGAAAACCGACATTTCCTATAAAAAAGGGGGAGGAAATCACCTGGATCTCACTATCAGTCCAGCAGCCATGGTGTGCAGACCTCTTCAGCCTTGATCTTGCTCTTCCACATCATCCATTGATCTCCACCATGGATCATCGCACACACCTTTTGGTAGCCGCCATCATTCAACACCAAAACAAAGCCCTCTTCAGACTGTTTCACCTTTTCTACACAAGGAGAAGGAGACGTCCAAGAGCTGTCTGGGTCCGAAGATGTATCGGGAGAAGAGTGGAGTTTGGACTCTATGACAATCTGATGATGGAGCTGAGGAATGAAGACCCTTGTGCATTCCAGCACTTCATGAGGATGCCACCAGCCATGTTTGACAAAGTTGTGGAGCATCTGAGACACAGGTTGACCAAGCCAAGCACCAACTTCTGTCCCAGCCTGGACCCTGGACTGAAGGTGGCACTCATTCTGTGCCACCTGGCCTCTGGGACCACATACAGAAACATGCAGTATGCCTGGAGGGTGCCACACAACATCATCAGCATTGTGGTCAGAGCAGTGATGCAGGCCATCATCGAAGAATATATGGAGGAGCTTCTGGTCAGTGAGCTTGACAGCAGCCTGCCCAGATTTCTTCAGGTGCAGCTTGCCATACCAGGTGTGCATGTGCTTCCACCATCCAAGGAGTACATCTGAATTGTAGCCAAGGCTCTCCGCCTTCTCTCTCCACGCTGCCTGCTTCCACTTGGTGTTGCAATAGAGCCTGTGGCCCTTCCTCCACAGATACTCATTCTCCCTCAGCCATTCCAGCACCTCCTCCTCATGGTCTTCGAAAATGGAGTATTGTTTCCTTTCCCCCTTCTCCTTACCTTGCCTCTTCCTCCCTCTGGAAGGGGCTTCAGGGCCTTCAGCAGCAGGGCTTTGAGGGCCTTGGGGCTGGTCCATCACAGCACCAGCAGCAGGAGAAGCACCAGCAGCAGCAGGAGAAGCAGCAGCAGCACCAGCAGCACCAGCAGCACCAGCAGGAGAAGCACCAGCAGCACTACCACCAGCAGTACCACCAGCAGGAGAAGCACCAGCGGCACCACCAGCAGGAGAAGCACCAGCAGCACCACCAGCAGGAGAAGCACTAGCAGCACCAGCAGCACCAGCAGTACCAGCAGCAGCAGCAGCAGGAGAAGCACCACCAGCAGCAGCAGGAGAAGCACCAGCAGCAGCAACACCAGGAGCACCAGCACCAGCAGCAGAAGCACCAGCAGCTTCAGAGTCAGCGCCAGGGGTTGGGATGGTGGTTCTATCCTTCTTGCCAGGGCTGGCAGGAGTAGGCACAGGAGTAGGCCTCTTCTTCCCCATGGTGTTCTCTCAAGATGTCTCTGGCAGCAGGTCTTTCCTCTGAATGGTGACTGCTTGCGAGCTGCATCCTTTTCTATCCACGGAGCTTACGCAATTCATCCTTCCCGCATGCGCAGTGAATGCTTTGCATCTGCTATGCATCCTATAGGCGTCTGTGATGCATCCGCATCATCTGCTATGCATCTGCTACGCATCTGCTATGCATCCGCTACGCATCTGCTATGCATCTGCTCCTTCCGCTACACATCCACTTCGCTGTTATCCCCTGGAAGCCCTGTGGATGTGTCATCTGCTTCCATCCGCTTCCATCCGCTAGGCTTCCTACGAACATCCACTTTACATCCCCGCTACATCCTCCCCACGTCCGTTCCTTTCCGTTGTTGTCCGCTCTGTTTATACAAATTTGGGACACTTTTGAGAGCAGATAACAACGGATGGAAAATTTGCTCATCTGCTGTGTCCTTTTTACATACGTTTTGCATCCATCGGGCAGTGTGACCTAGCCTTTCCATTGTACTTGAGTAAAATAGAGTGCTTTTATGGAAGTAATTGATGGATTGTTGTGCATAGCAATGATGCTCCTAGTCAAACAGTTTGTTCCATTCAGAGCTTTCAAAGGAACCACAGAGCCAGTAGTTATGTGGGCATGGAAGTTCTTAGCACAGTTGTCTGAAGGATAAAAGAGCCGCTTTGCTTTGCTTTGCTTTGCTTTGCTTTGCTTTGCTTTGCTTTGC
>BLBF01017417.1:0-15784 GCA_015471245.1 Laticauda colubrina
AGTTTAAAGAAAGTTGCGAAAAATATTTTCTAAAGATGTAAATGATTTATAGTTATTATGTAACCTAAAAGGGGAGAATGTTAGGGATAACATTGTTTACCCTAACTGGTTTAGGTGAAATAATAACTATGAATCATAGTTAGTGTATGTTAGAGTGTATGCAGCTTTAACTGTGAAATAGCAATTAAAGGAGTGGTTATGAAAACAATATAAAAGTAGCAAGATTACAGCTTGCTGACTCTCTCTGGCTTTGATGATCCCTGATTACTGCTTGGAATCAAGACTGCATAGCTCGAATGGGAGAGACAACAAAGGACTGATTTGTAAGTGAACTGACATATGATATTCTACATGGACTTTACTAACTGAATATCCCTGAATGGACTGACTACATGATATATGACTATTGGACTGTTATTTGACTATGCTATTAACTTATAATGGAATAAAATATATTCTTGATAGCACAAGCGTATCTGTTATTTTTACTGTATGTTAATAAACATACAAGCTTAGCTCACTCATTTATCTGTGTGCCTATCTGACTAACGCTGCACATTCTGTTTAGCTTGTCTACCTAACCCTGGTTGGGGAACCCAGGCTTAACAAAAACAATACAATAACATTTGGGAAAGGTGGATTTATTGTACAATGCAACTGAGGTTCTTCTCACCTCCCCTGGACTAGGGCTACATCTTACTAAGGGAGGTACTTTAACAGTAAGGGGAAACCTGGGGACAACAAAAAGATAGATATGTGATAGATATATAGATAGACAGACAGACAGACATGATAGACAGATAGAAATATTCTATTTCTATCCATTGTAATCTGTTGTTTCCCATGCTTGCTGACTAACCCCAGACAATGTTCACACTTCAAAGACACGGAATATTTTCTTTCACAAGTCTTTTTTATCTTCATCACAACCACTACCACAATACTTATATAAGTTTCAAGAAGACGCAATAATGCAATTCTGTAAGATTTATGTTCAGTATTAAATCTGATAGTTTTATCACCTCCTATATTATACGACAGGCAATGTTACTATTCATGCTCTTTCCTTTATTAAATGTTATATCCTATTGCCACTCTGGTTTATTACAAAAATATAGGTATATGTTTTAAGTAAAGTAATTCAGAGGTTTTTATCAGAGCTATTGAATTATTTGAGGAATAGCATAATTATAAATACCTTACTATAACTTCTTGTTGTATTCTTTAAAAATATGAAACTGTGATTTGAATTATATCATCAGAATGAAGGATTCATTAACAATTAGATCACATAGTGTTAGAAATGACTAAACAATAAATAATTAAATATACAGTCAGTATGCTTGAAAATCAGGAAAAGAACAATAATAATTTATTGAATCTTCAGTGATCCACATTCTTATAACTAAATTTAAAATTGGAATAAGGTAATAAGATGATTGGGATAAGCTAACCCTCACCCTAACTCAAAGTAAAAGATTTCCCCCAGCATTATCTGTATTACAAAGCAATGACCATTTTGTAAAAAAGCAACTTTCCAATGGTCTATCCTTGAAGATGATTTTGTGATGTTAATAACTGATACAAGGTCAATGGAGCATACATCCAAGGAAATGCGTATAGTATTGCAGTTTAACTTGAGAATTCAGCTTCATTTCTGAATATATGTTACCCTAAATCTTAAAAAAATATATAGACTGCTTTTTGTTTTTGTGTCCAATTAATGATTTTAGTATCTTTCAAGTCCTAGATATTGGAAGATTTTCACATATCTTCTTTCTCTGAATAACATCAGTTAGCAAACACATTATGTAGATCATTTTCAATATCTTATTCTGAGAACAACTTTAGAAAATCTGATTGGTAAAACCTACTTATGTTACCTTATACTTTGACTTTACTGCTGGCTTCCATTTTGCAGTTTTCTTACTCTCAAGTTCATGTTATAGGAGAAACTATATATTGTTTTTATTGTTATATTGCACATCTATTATTGCTCATTATCCTAAACTTCTAAATTTATAATGTGTATTACTATTATTGTTTATTTAAAAGGGTCAACAAATAAAACTGGAATGAAATAAGCAAAGAAAAGCATACGAAGAGAAAACAAGGAAAACAGGTCTGTAGAAGAGAATAAAAAACCAATTCACAAGGTCTGAAAAAAAATAGTCTGGAAAGTCTGTAAAATTCATAAAGAAAAATGTCCAAGCTTGTAACAGGAATAAAAATAATAATAGTTTCAATCTGTTCTAACTCTGGATAACAAAGTACAATTTGCTTAACATATTTTGATAAATGTGTTTGAAAGTTTTTCAAGTGTGAGCACTATTTTAGAAACATTTTTGAAAGATTTATGCATGGTACAGCCTGAATGGTAAAAATATCATTGTCAGCATTTCATAGTTCATGTGACATACAATAGGAGTCATTGAGTTTATTGTCACTGTGTAAGTGTTCATTTATTCTGGGTAACAAGAGGGAAACAAGCAAAACAAAACTCTATACTATGGTAAAGAAAATGTCATTCTGTTTGCCTTTGGTCATTCCTATTTTATGAATAGACTTTAAAGATAAAGCAATGAGCTACTGTGTCCTTTTGTGGTATTGCATATCCAGAGTTTATTCATTGTAGGACAACTTTCATAAAATATGCCATTCTTTTTGCATCTCAGGAAAATGAGGGATGCTATCAAACTAATGAAATCAATCCAAGGCAACCTTGTCAGGTTCTTGGCAAATAGTCCTCATGCAGGACTATTCTCTTCCATTGCTGTGTTCAGATATCCTCCTCTTGTGTGGGGATGTCTTCAGTAAAGTAAGTAAATTATAGCAAATATCTGTTATAAGCCCTGTAGGATGTTTACATGTACCATTTCACTGGGTGATTGTAGTCATTCTACTTCCAGCTTGCAAGCAGGAGGCTGTCCTCATCTTTCCATCAAACTCAGTGTCAAGAATGCCAGCAACAAATATTTTGTCACTTTTTCTGAAGAGGAAAAAATACTTTTGTTCTGAAAGGGCATAATTTTGGTTGTTTTTTTCCCCCAAAACACTGTTCAATGCCGAGGGAGGGTAGCACATAGACTAACCAAGAATTTGAAAATAAAACAAGCTCCAATGAGGAAAGTCAGCTTTCCAATGTAAAATGGAATCCAAAAGCTAGTTTTTGACACAAAGCAAGAAAAAATATTTGGGATGCTAACTTAACATTCATTGTGTTGTGACTTAACATTCATTGTGTTGTGACTTCATCTCAGTCTTGGCAGCTGATTTGGATGCTAGACCCACAGAGCTGCAAGCTTCAGACTTCAATTCAAAGGATCAGTGTGAGATAATTAGTATCTTTTTAAATGTAGTACCTTTGTTAACTTCCTAATTAGTTTGATTGTTGTGAAAGATTCGGTCTATTTTTGTGTCAGGGACCAAAGATTTAATAGATGTAATTTGACCATTCATTCAGCGGCTTCAGATAGGATGGCTTTGTTCCAGCAGCCAATTGACTGTCCTCAGCCCCTACAATATCAGGCCAAATTACTTACACCACAGGCCCCATCACTGAGTCCCAGCTAAGTATAAAATAGATGAAACAAAGTCTAGCTATCTTCCCTCATTATTTTGTCAATGTGCCAGGGCTCAGTGAGTACAGAAGCCATTCTGTTATTGCATGGGGGAGAGACAAGAGCCAATGAAATTATGGCTCAGCTGCCCTGATAAATGCCTTCACAAAGGCTTTTTATATCTCTGTCACTGTTGCTTGAAAAGGAAAAATGTGTGGAGATTTGGGAAGAGACTACTTCCATGTTCCTGCATTTTAATACAAACAATCATTTAATTGTTTTTAATAACTGAATATTAAGAATCACCTGCTTTTGGAGAAAACCTTGATAATAAAAGAGAAGTGAATTAGATTAAGAATGAAAAACTTGAAAAAACAAGAAATATGGCGAACCTAAAAGACAAAACCACAAATGCAGAAAAAATGGGATAATGGTTATTCAAGGGGAAGTACAACAAAATGAATGTTGACTGAGAACAAGAATGGAAATGTATGCCTTACACATTTTTCTGAATTAAGAACATTTCCTTAACCAGTACTGTTTCTATTCTCCAATCCTTCAAAAATTTGTTGTTTAGCTGGTCAACCACCATATTCATTCCTAATGGTTTTAAATATTGATAATAATTCCACAGCTTCCTCTAAATAAACAAAATATGATGCAAAGACGTACAGTCAGAATCATATATACCATCCATGTTCTAGTTGGAAATAAATTGGATCATTTGTTGAACACAGACAAAGGGCTGAGGTCATGAAGTTATAGAACGGCTCTGTAACAGTGAAAAGATTGAAAGGTATCTTAAAAAGTCTAGCAGTGTTGGCCAATACATGAGTGATAATGGAGCTGCAAGTCAACAATAACTAGAGGACTGCATGTTTCCATCCTTGCCTAGCACTAATTAAATATAGATACATTCAATCTAGTTCTAGTCTATCATATTTATCATAATCATAACCAAACTTTATGAAAGTTCTTGTATCAGGCCACATATATTTAGAAATTAAAGAAAAAGATATGGGAGGTGACTCCTTCTTTATATCCTTTTCTTCCAAGCCAGTTAAAAATGTGTCTGCTATACAGTGGTGGGATTCAAAAAATTTTATTATCTGTTCTGTGGGCATGGCTTGGTGGCCATGGTGTGGCTTGGTGGGCGTGGCTTGGTGGGTGTGACAGGGGAAGGATCAGGGGTGGGATCTGACTGGTGTAATTACCAGTTTGGTAAATTACATTTTGCTACACGCACATATGAAACGTCGTCAGCTTGTTGCCAGGAACAGCTGAGCAGCACTGCGCGTAGGTGCATAGCATTTGAAAAAGTACTTTTTTCCTGCTTTTTCAACCACAGCTATGTCGCACAAAGCAGCTGAGGTTGAAAAAGCAGGAAAAAAAAGGTCAGGTAAGAGCCTGGGAGGGCAGATGGGCCAAAACAGCAGCAGACATAGAACTGGTAGCTCTTCAGAGCTACCGGTTCTACAGAGCTGGACAGAACTGGTAGAATCCCACCCCTGGGAAGGATACTGTAAAATCTCCATTCCAACCCCATTCCAGGGAAAGGATATGTAAAATCTCAATTCCCTTCCCACTCCTGGAGGAAGGTTATTGCAAAATCCCACTCCCTCTACACTCCTGAGGAAAGGATACTGCAAAATCTCCATTTCCTCCCCACCCGACTAACCTGCTTTCCAGCTCTGTTTTCCTATGCAGGGCAACAAAAGAAGACCCAGCTGATCAGCTGGAACTTGGGAAGTACAGAATAGATGGGGGCAGGACCAGTCATTTGCCGGTTGTCTGAACTACTAAAAATTTCTGCTACCGGTTCTCCAGAACTGGTCAGAACCTGTTGAATACTACCTCTGCTACTACACTTTGAACCAACTGTTTCAAATACTTGAATCAGTTATGGGAAAGAGCTGCTTCTGGGATCTGCTTCTGACAACGGAATGTCTTTGGCTGGCACAGTTGTGACTTTGGCTTTATATTTCAGTTTTCCCTCCCTCCTCATAATCTAGCTATCATTTGCTTTCTTGGCATAGTCTCTCTTATTCACTCTCTCACTCACTTAATATTTCCTGTACAATCCTTATATAATTTCTGACTGTCAGATTTACCATTTGCACAACCTATTTATTGGATGAATTTAGCCCATTGTCTGTTCATGAATTATGTGAACAGCTTTAGACCTTTGGAAAACGGTTTGGTATCTGAATTGTTTACTGAAATGTTTTATGCAAACATATGCAGCTCATAAATTGTTTGCAGACTATTTCTGGAAATATTTGGACCAAATCTGTTCCGGGGCAATTCCAGCTATAAGCTGAGCATTCCAGGCATTGAGGTTGCATTAGAAAGGGCTTGGGTTATCAAGCATGATCGCCTTGGATGGCCAAACAAAAATAAGACAGAAATGCCTTCAATGTCATAGAAAGAATGCTGTCATATTCAATAGAATTTTCAGGAAGAGTTAATAGATTATCTTCCTTGTCAAAGCATAAGGGGTGGGATTCTACCAGTTCGCACCTATTGGCTAGAACCAATTGTTAACATTCTAAGCAGTTGGAAGAACCAGTTGTTAGATGAAATTACTAGCCTAATCCTGTAAGGAAGGGAGGAAAGAAACATTCTGGTGTTGCTTATAGAAACTGCGTCTCCGTTAACTCTTTTTACATTCTTGGCAGGACGAGACTTCCTGTCTCAGGAACATCTCTGGAGTTTTTTCCCCTCCTTTGCTGGTACTTTGCTTGTGTGGAGTGACCACTCAAAGTTACAATGGCACTGAAAAAAGTGACATGACCATTTTTCACATTTACGACTGTTGCAGCATCCCCACAGTCATGAGAGGCCAGGCGAGGAGATGTGTGCCTCGATGTGAGTGACATTGAGTTGGCCACACCCAGCCAGTAACATGACCCCCAAGCCATGCCCATCACCTAAGCTACACCCACAGAACCAGTTGTTAAAAAATTTGAATCCCACCCCTGCATAAAACTCTTTCCTGCTGTGCTGCTACATTCTCGACAGGTCAAATCTGAATATAGCAGATATCTAAGAGATAAAAAGTTTTGAACACAAACAAATATTCCTCATAGAGATATTTATTTGTTTCTTTTATTCAAATAATAGGTTTTTAAATTTTATTTTAATAGAATTTATTTTATTAAAAACTCCAAAGTAACATGAACAACACCAAAAACAAAACTATTATCTGGCTTGCTTGCTGGTCTCTCTCCCTTTCCCTCTCTGTCTCTTCCTCCCTCTCTCTTTACAGTTATAAAACCACACTTTAATAAACCTTATTTCTGAGGTCATATCATATCATGCTCAAAAACCTTTATGAAGATCCTACCATTTTACTTCAACATCAGTAGCAAGTATGCACTTCAAAGTAAAAGAAAGTTCAGATATATGCCTCAAATACCTGCTACATTCTATTTCAGTCTCTAGAAAGAAATCATTTCTCAGAGTTACACAATAGTTGGAAACACTTCTCTGGTGAAATCAATCTGTTCAGTAAATAAATAATCGATCAAAATGCCTGCTTACTGACATTGTGCAAAGCACCAGATAAAATCCCCAGCCAATTCTACTGTCTGAGAGTCAGGTAGCAGGCAGATAAACAGTCTTTCTGTCCTTTGTTGAGTCTTTTTCTGAGCTTGTTATGCCTCCTTTCTGATCATAAAAGAAAAAGGGAAACAATATTGTACAATATTAAATATTAAATAACAAAGGTTATACAAGGTCAAAAAAAGAGAGACTTTAAAAAGTCAAAGCTTCATGCTTTCTTCTTCCTAGAAACTGCAGAAATTTGCTCCAAATCTCAAATTTTAAAAATGTTATATGGATAAACCTTTTGGGGTAATAAGGACAATTACCCCAAACCTGACACACAAAGAACAAGAACTAAAGTACTGTATAATTTATAATGATTTTATCAGAATCTTTTTTTAAAAAAAATAAGACTGTAAAATTTCTGAGGTAAAAGTTATCTCAAGAATTATTTCAAAATGTTGAGAAGATGACCATCCTTCAAACTTTTGCTGATCTTTTTATTTTTGTTACTTCCTTTTTAATTCAATAGATATTTAACACAATAACATAAAAAACTAGAAAAATATGAAAAACAAAACAAAAGAAGATAGAAAAAATGTACAAGCCATATAAAATTGAGTAAAAAATTAAATTACATTTGATTAGGATAGCATATGGATGTGATTAAAATCATTATTAAAATTAAATCAATATTCAAGTTAACAAAAGTAGTTTGCACGCTATGAGTCATAAATTAAAATAAATAATTAACAAAAGTTCCTACCTGAGCTTGTTTAATATGTCAGGTAAAATCTTAACATATAGATCTTTTGTTAAGAGGAATTAAATAGCAAGGAATTGTTTGGCAACTAATTTAACCCTAACCTGAATATTCAAAGATATTTGCAGCAGATACAATATTTCTTCAAATAAATTCCATATGATCATTTGAGTCTTGTTCTTATTCATCCAATAGCCTGATGCCAAATCATATGTTTATGTTCCATTATTTGTTCTAGGATATTCCTTGACAAGTAACTGGAAAAATTTCATTAGCATATAATTTTTATTTATGTTCTTGATTTGTAAACTTAATTTCCAAAGGTTCCTTTTTCCTTGCTATGTATTCATTGCCAATGGTTCTAATTTTAGCAGAAATAAAAAAGGACAAGGCAACCTTATTTTATCATAATACTTTTTGTGATAAAAGTCTATTCAGTATTATCTAAAAAACTGTGTGTGGGAAAGGAGTTAAAACAAATTCTCTGCATCTATCTTTTTTTTAAAAATGAGCCACAATAAATCTTCAGAGTCATGATTATGAAAGGCCATTCCAAATGATGAAAAATTTACTCTGCATGAAGAAACATCATAGCCACTTTCGTATTTTTCTATTTTATATTGTCAGCAAAATTCAAAATGTTGTTGTTATTGACTCTCATGTATCTCTTCAGGATAAATCTGATCTGATCATGTATTAAATAGTTAAAAAGCCATTTAATCTCTTTGCATGTATTGCCATAAATAGATTGCAATCAACATTCCTAGAGAGACAAGACAATGTGATTTTGAATGAACTGAACCACTCCTCTCTATAAATTTAAGAAATAAATGCCTCTTGCCATAAGGAAGGAAGCATATCATTTTTCATTAAATGCTTTGCTTAATGTTATGATCAAGATTTTTTTGAAAGGTGTTATAATATATTATAAGAAAAGTCACTGGGTCCTGGGAATTTGTTCAAGTTGACTTATTTTATTTCATTTGCTGTTATTGTTTGCTGAGCACTTTCTTTTGTGGACCTATACATTTATTATGTTCAAGTGTTTATGCTGTTCTCACTCACCCACACATCAGGGTTGGTGTAGAGAAGTTTATTCAGTTTGTTCCCTCAACAATTCTATTTCAGATTTTCAGCTAACCTCCAGCTGCAAGCTAAGCACAATAACAGGCTCACAACCAAGTAGATAACCAAAAGCAAAATAAACTTACAGCCAAACCAAAACAATCTTGGAGATAAAGGTTTTGCCTGGGTAGGTTCCAAAAACAAACAGCCCAAACTCCAGTGGTCCAGTTTCAGGGCTTGCAAGGAAAAATCGCAGGAGTAGAAGCCCGGAGTTCAGGAGGTCATTTTCAGTGAAGCCAGCCACAAACAAGCTCCAGACT
Organism: Laticauda colubrina; assembly: GCA_015471245.1. NCBI lineage: Eukaryota > Metazoa > Chordata > Lepidosauria > Squamata > Elapidae > Laticauda > Laticauda colubrina. The sequence continues at coordinate 9,255 of BLBF01017417.1, forward strand.
AACCTTCCAACAATGGCCAATTGGTCCACCTGATAGATGAATGGTTGCTCCAAACACGAACATCAACACTCTCCGCAACTGAGCTGCAGAGTTCCAGAAACACAAACAACCATCTGGTCATGACCCACACATGTTACTTCCAGCACTGCCTTCCTCTGTCTGCTAAATAGTCCCTCCTGGTGCAGCCCATTTTCTCCATCAATCTGGCAGATCTCTCTGCATACTCTAGTATCTACCAAGGCTGGTAGCTCCTCCCCTCTTTCTCATTGGCCTGCAAACTCTCTTCAGCCGAGGCATATTCTGCTAGCAGTTCAGGGTCAATATTACCGGATCTGCCAGGAATGCTCTCATACTCCCTTGAGCCTCTGAGGAAGACATGGAGGAGCCATCATCCACAGGAGACATCACAGTATTTTTGATTTGATGTCTGCTTTCCAAATAATTAAGAATAATATTTAATAAATTGGCTCATGTCCTCTGAGACTGAAACATAACTTTCCTTATTCCAAATGGAAATTGCGTTTTTTTTTTTTTCTTTGTTCATGGCTGATAGGTATGGGCTAACAGATTTTCAGGATTATTAGCTTTCTCAAAGTATTTCTGTTGGAAAAAAAAAATGCATCTTCTTGTAAGATTCATTTTTTTCTATTCATTCCAAATGATTACAAATCACTTTAACCTTTTCTTCAAAATCCAAAATTGGGTTCTGCTCATGTCTTCATTCTAATTGCTTCAATTCATTAATTAATATATCATTTGGTTTTTATATGGTTTTATATTTGAAGCCAAAAAAATAAAAATCCTCTCAAAAATGTTTTACTAGAACCCCGTGGATAAGGAAACACCAGAGGTAAATCGATAAGGAAGATGCTCTTTAATTCATGTTGACATTTCAATTTAATATTTTGTAATAATAATATACTGTTCAGTGTCCATCTTTTTGGTCCAGAGGTTCCACTATGTTGTTTTACAATTATTAGTTTATTGATCTGCATAAATTGCAACCTCATATGTATAAGTTTGGTTAATAGTGAGCTGGACAGTCATCGCAAATGTGTTCTTGAATTTTGTGAACTGAAAAAATAACAGATTCTCTAGATGGTATTTATGTCCTTGTAGGTCTGCAAGCTGAGTAATGATGCATAGTTTGAAACATTGGGGAGGAGGGGAGTTTATCAAAAAATATTTTACATAAACCAAATTTGTCAAGATTTAGAGGCAAGGGAAACTTCCATTTCTGCTTATATAAAGGCTCAATTTACATTGCACTCCGTAGTATTTATATTAGAGTTAGACTCAACTAATCTTTCAGTATTGCCTCCATATTTATGAAGTGACAAATTCGAGAAAGACTGACTGACTGACTGATTAAAATATTTTGTAGGCAACCAAAATCTAGAAGACTTTTGGCACAATATTAAAAGTGATCGAAAATAACAGAAGAAAAAAAGGATAATGAATGCTCTGAAAGAAAACATTCAATTAACATATATTGACTACCAGTAGGCAGTATATTATCAGCTTAATCGTGTTTCTGTAGAAAAGCTTACTGAATAATTCATCATACAACATTTATTAGATGCCTTTTCTTTTGTTTAAAACATCTCCTAAGCACTCATATTTATTTGTTTAGAAAAAAAACTATAATGTGTCTTTATCAAGTGCAACTGGAAATATACATTTTTCTTTCTTAATTGTAATTGGTCAAATACATGATATTGCCTAATTTTCTTTCCTGGTTAAAATGATTACAGATATGCCTACTTCAGGTGTATATATGTAACAAATTGAAAACTGGCTTCTATTTGTGAGTCCATTCAGTGAAAGTGCATTACATATTATCAATTTATAAATATTCTAACTGTTTGAAAAAGAGCAAAGGTAGGTGACAGAATGTTAATAAGTAGTGCAGAGGAAATTGAAACACAAGTGGCTTAAGCCAAGAGGGGAAAATATGTGGTCTTGAAGATATTTTCACCAGTAATCTCCTTACCAACATGACTAATGATCAGGAATAACAAAAATCCAGTCTGAAAATATCTGAAAAATGACATTTTCCCCATTCTTGTGTTGGGAAGTGTAAACTTGTAACAGTTATAGGAAACAGAGCATAAACAAGAGTCCTAGTTCAGGAAAGAGAATGTTTTGGCTGAAAAGGCAAAGTACATTTAAAGTAAGAAATGGACACACAAGGCTCAGTGGTTGAAATTTGATACAAAGAAAACAAAAGTATAAGAAGCTCAGAAAGAAAGATGAGAACAAAGAAAACCTTCCAAAGAAGTGTTGGTGAATGAGGGATTATGTTGACCAAAATATCTATGTTGGGTAAATGTACAAGTTGCAGAAGTTGACGTTTTGTCAGATAAAAGTGGGTTGGGAAACAAGTAGACTGTTGTGAGGAATCTATGGTTACCATATTTTGGCATATTTTGGATATTTAAGTAACTCATACAAAAATCCTATACAATGTCTTTGGCACAGATTCTAATTTATACTTATATATATTAATCCTGAAGGACACAGTGGTTCAGTAGCTAAGATGCTGAGCTTGTCAATCAGAAAGGTCGGCAGTTCTACACTGCATAATGGAGTGAGCTCCCATTACTTTTCCAGTTTCTGCCAACCTAGCAGTTTGAAAGCATGTAAAAATGCAAATAGAAAAATAGGGACCACCTTGGTGGGAAAGTAACAGCATTCCTTGCACTTTGGGCATTTAGTCATGCTGGCCACATGACCATAGAGACATCTTCAGACAGTGCTAGCTCTTGGGCTTTGTAATGGAAATGAGCATTGCCCCCTAGAGCTGGAAATGACAAGCAAGTGCAAGGGGAACCTTTACCTATATTTAATCATAGAGTACTAATGCTTATATGTATCTGTCTGTCTGTCTGTCTATTTGTCTATTTATAGTATCTATCTAAAATTTGCCATAGGGTTAATTTACATATTAATTAACAAATAAAATATTCAGATCTTGATGATGGCTATTTGGGGCAGGTGTCTATCAGTCACAATATTCATTATCTATCAGCTGTACAATTCTCCAGTATCCATTTCTGAGCCATCTTCAATGAAGGAAAATAAAACAGACAAAATTAGTGTTATGTTTATTATCATTGAAAAAAGAGTTTACTCTGGCTCTAGAGAGAGCTTAAGATAAAAGTGGTATTTATTCACTGCTACCTTAAAGCCAACTAAAAGTGCAATTTAACATCTCAAAAAACTAACTTGGAAGAGAAGAAGCAGTTGCTGTTGAAATGAGCTGACTAGTTGCAAACATGAATGAAATTGAAACAACAGTTTGTGCTCTAGTGAGGCTTGTAGTGTTTAAGCTCACAGCTCAGTTGTGAGGCAGACAATAAAAATCAAATTTGCAACCTCATCAGGAAAAAGGAACATTGTCAGACTGATAGATAGAATGCTTCTTGCAAGTCATTGTTGATTGTGGAGAAAGCCAACAGCATGTGAGTTGATAGAATTTCTGCAAAAAGGCTGTTCCAAAATATTGGTATATCAACAGAAAAGCAATGAGGAAATGTCTGAAAAGCAATGCTTGCAAGTCAACACTTCTCTTATTTCTTAAAGTGAACAACTTATTAGAATGTTGGGCTGGGGGACAAGTATCAGAAGGATTGAAATAAAAAAAGATGGTCTTGGAGGCATTGGCCCCAAGCCTTTTAAAGCTTCCATGATCAAAGGTGGCACTTAGAAATGCACTTGTAGAATTAGAAACATCAGTATTATTTCCATACTGATGTATTCCAATCAACTACTGGGGCTGTGTATTCTAGACTAACTGAAAATTATGGATGATTTTAAAAGACAGTATCATGTATAGTGTATGGTTATAGTCCAGACAGGCATGATAGGGGCATTAGTTATCACTGCAAAGTCCTCATACTGCAGGTAGGGCTACAACTGGTATGACAGTGCTTTAAGGCTAGGTCCCACTGGCCGATGGATGCAAAACATATGCAAAAAGGACACAGCGGACGAGCAAAATTTCGGGGGTGCTCCATCCGTTGTCATCCGCTCCAAAAAGTGGCGAAAATTTCCATAAACAGAATGGAAAAGAAAGGAAAAGAATGGACGTGGGTAGTATGTAGCAGGGATGTTAAGTGGATGTTCATAGGAAGCCTAGAGGATGTATATAGGATGCAAACCGTTCACTGTGCATCCTTTCTATTTCCGTGCTACTAACGCTGTGTAGACATTCCGTGTACCTTTTGTTTCCTCCCTCTTTCTGTTTGTTTCCTCCCGTTTTGTTTCCTCCCTCAGCAGATGTGAGTTGAGGGGATACCCAGAGGATGCAGAGAGGATACAGCGGACGTTTAACGGATGATAAACAGACATAAAACGTTTGTTGCTCGTATGTCGCGGATTTACATCGTACATGGCAGAAAGTTCATCCATTCACAAAACTCAAAAAGAAAGCTCAAAACTTCTTGCGTGGATGAAATCTCAGTGGATGGATGCTCGATGGATAGAACGTATGAAACACGTATGCAATGAGTACACAACGGATGCATAGCGTTTTCCAATGTTTTTTAACATTTTACATCCTCTTTGCATCCGTTGGTGCAGTGGGACATGGGCTTGAGTTATTGTGCAATCCAAGATAATGATATATGGCTACAACTACAATGAATATATCCTAATAATATCCCATTCCCAACTTCCAATTCTTCACATAAATATGGGGAAAGGACAGACCTTGCAGCACTTCACAAAAGAACAACTGTTGGGGTGATCCCATTTCTTCCATCCCCATCGACCAGAATCAATCACTATAAAAGGAGCATAACTACTGATTCTTCCAAATCCCAAACCTTGAAAACAGAACACCATGGTTCATTATATCTGTTAGGGATAACATTGTTTACCCTAACTGATTTAGGTGAAATAATAACTATGAATCATAGTTAGTGTATGTTAGAGTGTATGCAGCTTTAACTGTGAAATAGCAATTGTGGGAGTGGTTAAAAAAACAATATAAAAGTAGCAAGACTACGGCTTGCTCTCACACTCTCTCTGGCTTTGATGATCCCTGATTACTGCTTGGAATCAAGACTGCATTGCTCGAACGGGCGAGACAACAAAGGACTGATTTTGTAAGTGAACTGACATAGGATATTCTACATGGACTTTGCTAAATGAATACCCCTGAATGGACTGACTACATGGTAAATGAATATTGGACTGTTATTTGACTATGCCATAAACTTATACTGGAATAAACTATATTCTTGATAGCACAAGCGTATCTGTTATTTTTACTGTATGTTAATAAACATACAAGCTTAGCTCACTCATTTATCTGTGTGCCTATCTGACTAACGCTGCACATTCTGTTTAGCTTGTCTACCTAACCCTGGTTGGGGAACCCAGGCTTAACACTGGTTATGGGCCCAGAGGCTGCAAAGTCAGTTTAACTAGGTTAAACAGATTTATGTAAAAAGTGAGAGTTTGTGTTGTTATAAATTACAGTAAACAGACAGCTGTGTTTTATTAATTATATTTTTATATCCATATAAGAAAACATGGCACAAGTCAATCTACAACGTTTGTCACTTATATCCAAGCTGGATGGAACAAACTATGTATCATGGTCTACAAAATGTAGTCTACTTCTACGAAGTGAAGGTCTGTGGAACATAATTGAAAATCCACCAAACGTAGAAGAATGGGATCCAGAGGATGAGGAGGACAGACTAAAGATAGAAGAATTTAAGCATAAAAATCAACAAGCCATTTGCATAATTGCGTTAACCTTAACTGATCAACAGCTTGTTTATATCCACGGAGAGAAAACGGCTTTTGGGTGTTGGCAGAAGCTGAAGAGAATTTATGTTCGAGATAATATTGGTGCTCACATAAATCTAACACGGAAGCTTTTCAGGACACATCTCCAAACAAATGGTGATATGCAGAGTCATTTAAAAACTATGCAAAGCATTTTCCAAGAATTACACGAGAAAGAGCTTATCTTCTCTGAACAACATCAAATTTATATAATTCTATCTTCCCTTGATGAAAGTTATGATACCTACGTAACTTCACTTGAAATTTCACCAAAAGAAAGTTTAACTTTAACTGATATAACTGGCAGATTGATCGAAGAGGCCAGAAGAAGGCATGAAAGAGATGAATTAAGGAGGGAGCAACCTCAAAAAGAAGATAATAAACCTCCTACTGCATATGTAATTAAAAAGTGTTTTAATTGTGGAGGAAGAGGACATTTGGCAAGATTTTGTAAAAAGGGAAAGCGCCAGAACGCTGGCCAGAATACTAAAAATCATCAAAGACTACATAAAAATTTAGAGTTAGCCATGTATGCTAACGGAGCTGTAAAAAATAATTTATGGGTGGTTGACAGTGGGGCATCCCATTGTATAACAAATGATAACAAAAATTTTATTAAAATGTCCCAGAGTACACAGCAGATATCATTAGCCAATGGCTGGAAACTGAAAGCTAAAGGTGAAGGTATAGCATATTGTTCTTTTATAAAAGAGAATGTAAAAATGTTA
>BLBF01017436.1:0-11025 GCA_015471245.1 Laticauda colubrina
TAGATAGATAGATAGATAGATAGATAGATAGATAGATAGATAGATAGGCAGGCAGGCAGGCAGGCAGGCAGGCAGGCAGGCAGGCAAGCAGGCATGATAGAAGATACTGTAGATTATAGATCGATCACGGTTCCCAACCCCTGGACTGCAGCCCACTTCCAGGCTGTGACCTATTCAGAACTGGGATCTACAAATGATGGGCCGATGTGCATGCATGTGCACAGCTTGATTTGTGTAAGCAGCGTGCTGGCACATGTATACACGCACAAACATAGCTCAGCTTGCGCACGTTGCGCTGTGCACACATGTGTGCATGCCGGCCCACTGCTCACACAAGTTGAGCTGAGCTCATGCAGCCCAGTTCACCTCTTTCCCAACCTCCTGGGCTGCCAAGTTGCAAAGTTTGGGGAGGGGGAGAGAGAAGGAGGGAGGGAGAGAAGATAAATTACAGGTGGACTCACTTGGTTGTGATTCATTTGTGTAGTAAGAAAGGAAAATAAAAAATCTCTTTCAGAACTATCCAGTACTTCAAGCAATAGAAGAAACAGACTGACCTTCAGATGAATGGAGTCAATTCCATTTCTGTTGGAGAAATGTATAAACATCCAGCAGTGGCAACGTCTTACTTTATCTGCATGTGAAAGCTAAGCAGGCCTGGTTAGCATTAGGTGGGGGAGTCCCAGGGATGTAGGCTGGAAACTAAAAAATTTACCTCCAAAAGGGCAAAACAGCAAATGGTTTCTATAATCTTGTCAAGAAACAGACATGTCATGAATCACCAGCCATTATATGCAACCTGAAGGTGCTCTTTCTTTTACTGTTGAAAAAGGCTGGGAGGGAAAGGAATGGATTGTGGCAAAAGACTAGTGATGACATGATGAAGTAGAGCTCTTGGGCAGAGTTCGATAACTTGACATACTGTATTTTATTGTAATTTTCTACCCTAATTTCAGTCTTGGCAGAAATACAAAAATGATACAATGAAAAACAAAACAAATGGAACAAACTCCATCACAACTCAATATTGCTAAAATATATAATGACATTAAGATGGAAAATATGATGTTGTTAAAGACACATAAGTTATTCCCTCCTCAAATTTATTTTCCCAAGAAAAATACACTATCAACTTAATAGCAGCATTTAACCAGCTTCTTAATTAGGCAACTTGGCTTTTCCTTATCAAATAGGGAGATAAACATTTGGAAAAAGCATAACTCCCCTTCCTCCTCTCCTTCTTGAAAGTTTAATTAGAGATCAAGCCACTTTGCCAATCAACACATCAGTCATATTAAGGCATTGCCAGAAGTGAAAAATCTTGCAGAGAAATAGGCAGAATTCCAGGCCTGGCTGACTCTCCAAGAAATCATTAGTTAGTAAAGGCTAAAGGAAGGTCTAATGCTATTTCTTCTGCCCAAGTCTTCCCCTTGCCCCTACTCCAAGCATTCAGAAAGTGATTGGAGAAGAATCACCTCAGTCTTCTGCTTGGATGAAGTTAAGTAGACCTTTCCTGCTATTGCTTCTTTTTCCACAAGCAGCTTGAGTAAGGAAATTGGCTGTGGTCAAGTTAATTGGCACTGGAGGGAAAGTCAAGAAAGATTCATAGGGAAGAAGAAGGCTTGGAGACATGTGATTGCTCCCTGTTGCTAGATTGCTAGACAGACAGAAAGAAAATGAAATTACAGAGGAAGGAGAAAGACAAAACTGAGGAAGATTTTAGTCACTGTCGGAGAAAAATTCTCCAAGGTTTCAGGAAGGCTGAGAGTTGTGAAATAATGATGCCGGTATTTTGAACCTACTTTGAGAAGATTTAGGTGGCCAGAAGAAGGAATTCTAAAAGAGGAACTGCTGACATTCTAAGGAAATAAGTGTTGTATATTTTCTGGTTTTTGACAGAGCAAGCATCCATTGATCGCTGAATCTTGATTATTTTCCATTAAAGACACACAGGAAACATTCATTCTTGTGCACATTTAGCAGCAGTTGAAGAACAGAGGGGGTGTTAGAAAAGGAGATCTTGAAAAATAGCAGAGGAATTTGAAGATTATCTTTTGTAATGGCTAACATGGCGAGCAGCTGAAATGTGGAACTTTGAAGTACTGTAGAAAGGAACACAGCTTTTCAGGGAAAATCAGAACTACTGTTTTAAATGAACTGAACAGATAGTGAGGAGTAGAGAAATGCTTTACTAACTGTAATATTCTTGGAGAGAGAGATGGCTGGTAACATAGGATTTTTTTTAACAATTCAGTAAATAGACTTGCAGTAGAATTCTTTATTGTCCAAGAGTGATTGGACACACAGGGAATTTGTCTTGATGCAAATACTCTCAGTATTCATAAAAGAAAAGATACATTCATCAAGAGTCAAGAATCATAAGGTACAACCTTTAATAATAGTCATAGGGTACAATAAGCAATGAATTCATACTAGGAAACAATGAAGTATTACATTGAAAACATGTCCATCTTTTAGGGATATCACTGAAGGAGTATTCACTGACTGTTGACTGTTCCATAACTTTTTAGCTCTCCAATGAAGCCTGCATATCCTTAAATCCAAATATCAAAAAAGTCAAGTCAAACAAAGATACATATCCCGAGAGGCAGAATAAAAAGGATTTATCAGCAACACAATTTGGGAACAATTTCACCATCATCTCCAGATATGATTCATTATGAACTGGATGGTCTCCCTTCCTCTGAGCTTTTCTTCACTAAATGCAGTTCTGCCATCTTTCTGGTATTTCTGGTACCATTTTTGGATCAAAGAGAGACCATTCCTTTGGTAGAGGAACCTTGTTTCAAAATATTTTCCCAAACATTACCTTTTCTTCTTATATTAGTGACTCATGTTGATATATTTCAGCTTTTTCTATCTCACTGGTCCTTCGAATGGATCCTTGCCCAATCCCATTTTCAGTTGGCAGCCAGATCTCCAAACTGATCTCTGCTCTGAGGCCTGAATCAGCCTGAATAATAGCTGATCAGAAGTTACAAGTCAGGTTTTATAGAGCAGCAGAAAACAGAACTCTCTATTGCTCCCTTCTACCCTACTCCAGTATATCAGCCAGCTGTTATTTAGTTGTCCTGACCTTGGGGTAAATGCCTTTTTGGAACTGCTGTAGCTTGCTGCTAGGTACCGTATATACTCCCATATAAGCCGATCTCGCATATAAGCCGACCCTTAAAAAACTGCCCCAAAATGAGGAATTTTGCAAAAATTCGCATATAAGCCGACCCCCAAATACCATGGTGTGTTGTTTGGGCTAATAACAAAAGAGTATCAATATGCAATGCACTGATGAAGGTTCATTATCAAAGCATTTGTGTAGGAAACAATATTAAGTTAATTGCCCGGTATGTAAAGAATCTGATGTTATATAATGGTAATATATGCACTTATCGTAGCAAAAGCTTGCAGAAGAGCATAAATGAGAATAAAAGCCATTATTGTTGTGTTTTACTTTTATTTATTTTCACAAATTAAACTGTGTCTCAGAATCCTTCAAATTCATCCTCACCATCACCCTCGTCCTCAGATTCCCCAAAGAGATGTTTCCAGTCCTCCAATGTATATTTGACATTATCTTCATCCCACATTTCTTCATCTTGATCTTCATTTTCATTTTCTGCCACTTCATCACTGTCTTCATTTTCAGTTTCATTGCTATCCTCCTGCCATACAACATCATCTTCAGTGCCATCTAATTTGTTGCTGATGCAACATTTTAAAAAGGATTTCTGTACCATTTCTTGTAAAATCATATCCCATGCAGTCTTCACCCAAGACACAACTGTAGGCAAAGGAGGGCGTTTGAAGTTTCCTTTGGCTGTTAGTTCAGCTTTGCCATCTGCCATCCACTGTGTCCACAGGTTTCGCATGTGTCTTGAAGGGTCTGTTCAGGCTGACATCTAGGGGTTGTAGCATTCCAGTCAACCCTCCTGGTATGACTGCCTGAACGGTGTTTGACTCCTGTAGACTCCTTTTTACCTTTTCGGTTAGGTGAGCTCTGAATTGGTCCCAGACTAGCATGGAGTGTTTCTTGAGAAGACCTCCATTTCTGTGCACCCACACTTGATTTATCCATTTGATTACGCCTTCTTCATCCATCCATCCTTTGGGATGCTGATGGATGAGCACACCACTGGGAAATTTGTCTTTTGGAGGGGTTTTTCGTTTGAAGATTACCATTGGGGGTAGCTTCACCCCATCTGCAGTGCAATTCAGCACCACTGTAAAATGGGTTTTTTGGTGCCCTGTTGTCTTAATAAGAACTGTTTTTTCACCCTTTTGGTTCAATGTTTTAGTGCTTGGCATGCCAAAGCACATAGGGGTCTCGTCCATATTGCCAATCCTGCTGAGAGGAAAATCACCAGTCTTTCGTTTATTTATCACGAAACATTGGAAGTTCATCACCTTTTCCTCAAATTCTGATGGTAGCTTTTGGGCTATTTTTGTTCTTTGTCTTAGTGATATCCCATTTCTCTTCAAAAACCTTGTACACCAGCCCGGGGAAGCAGTGAAGGTTGAGGTACCTTGGTATTTTCCAGATTTGGCCATCTGCAATGCTTGTAAGCACACGGCCAATCTAGACACACTGTAGCCATTCTGCCTTTGAGCCTCAAACCACTCAAGAATGTCCTTTTCCATTTCAGGGAATTGCCCAGCTTTGGGCCCTCTTTTTGTACGTTTTGAACTGGGGGTGCAATCCAATGTACTATCCTTTCTCCATCTTCTAATATTGCTCTCATCCACTCCAAAGGTTTTTGCTGCTTCAAGGTTACTTGTTTCCTCTGCAGCCTTCACTACTTTTAGTTTAAGAGAAGCAGCATAAGACATTCTTTTTCTTTTAACATCAGACATGGGTATATTTTAATGAATTTTACTGCGGAATGCTTTACTAAATGCAGAGAAACTGGATACAAAGTTGCATGTGACGATCGCAAACACTACAGCGGTCACGTGAATAACTAAACCAATCAGAGCGTGTTATATCCGGTGGGAGAAAAAGCAAAATGGAGGCACCCAGAGTAAAAAGAAATGTGCTGTAAGTATATATCGCTGTATGGTAATATCGATATTGCGTGATCTGAGAAGTGGTGTCATATCGTCATGTCATTTGTGTCAGAAATCAGATTTATGCGCATATAAGCCGAACCCCAAATTTGAAAAAAAAAAAGCGTTCTAAAGTCGGCTTATATGCGAGTATATACGGTAGATATTTTTTCCAGCAGGCATGTGGAAGGGGAGGTCCTTCCCTTCATGAAATATGCCCTGGAACTGCAAACCAGAACATGGATATCTCTGATTCACACTGGGGCTGCCACTTCAGTTTTTTCTTGGTACGCAAGTAACAAGTGAACACTTCAACTGATCTCTTGGAAGAAGCTCTGTGTAAGGATATATATTCATCACTAGAGTCTGATTTTCATTCATCCATCTAAAGTTGAGTCCAGAAGAATGGAATGTAGCTGTCTGAGCAAAATGTAACCACTTTTGTGTATGTGTCCAAAATATTTCTGAATTGAGGTTGTAAAGAATTCTGCATGTGCAAGGCATATGATTCTAAAGGGAATGGAACAGAGGGCTACTCAGCTCAGCAAACCACAGCTCATAAGATGTGGAGACAAAGCACCTCATGTTTTGGGATCTGATGAAATAATTATTCTCTTGACACATCAATTTAACATGACTAATAAGGGTAGTGAGAGGAGGTGGGTGGCAGATTCTGTTCCTGCTGCAAACAAACAGAAACCATTAGTCAGGAAATCTAAACAGGAAGATCAGAATGTTAATGCATTAGAAGTTGTTTTTTCTGTTGATTACAAGATTTATTAGATGACTTTAAAAGGGGGGGGGTTTAGAGTCATAAAATTCAAGTTATTTTTTAATGATTTATGTTTATTCATTATTGTCCTTTCAACAAAAAGGTACCTCTTGCCCAACCTTTAACAGACTGCATTTCCTTGAGTGGATTAAAAAACTTTGATTTTTCTTTTCTCATATATCTTTGAACCTTGAATTTTCATTTTTCATTTCTGGAGCACCTGCATTTTGGGGTCTATAAACTGTGCTAAGTCAAAAAATATTTTGCTTGCTTTGGGCAGAACATCTACTCCCTATGCCATTAAAGTTGCCTTTTCCCCCACCTTGTCTCCCCACCTCTGAAGTGATAAAATACAGCTCTGGTATACTAAAAGGCTGCCAGTTCCTGATTTAGTGCAATTCAGCCATTATAGCTTATTCAATATACCCTGGTTTAAACAAACCACGAATGAACATCTCATGTAAAGGAGCCAGCATAGGAGAGGCTGACTTGCTTTGCAGAACAGAGATTCACTTCACAGGATCTCATGTCAAAAGATTCTCAGATTCCAGGGAAAACCAGAGAAACAGGACTTGCTGGAGAGGGACAGATTTACCAGCCAGAGCAGATGGCATTGGAATCAGAGGTGGGATTCTACCGGTTTGGACTGGTTCTATAGAACTGGTTGTTATGATTCTGCACAGTTCAGAGAACCAGAAAATTGTGCCCCTGGCTGGCCCTGCCTTTCTCCGCCCACTCCTCCACGCCCTTTCAGTCCTTATCGTGCATGCGCAACTTCACGTGCATGCATGACTTTGCTGACTGCATTCTCCCCCATCCAGTCACTCCTTAAGGTTTTCTTTTTTTTTCCCTCCTGATGATCAGCTGTTCTGATGATAAGCTGTGCCGTGATCCCCCTCACTGCCTTACTGCTTCACACAGGAGGCTTCCCTGAGGCCCATGAGGCAAAAAAATGGGGGGGGGGGGTGTTGCTGCAAAAAAAAAAAAGAACCCACCCCCACCCCATTACATGGCCATGCCCACCTAGCCACGCCCACAGAACCGGTTGTAAAAAAAATTGAATCACACCTCTGATCAGAATGGATGGACTGACTTTACTTAGGGTAACATCATATATATATATTTGTTTTTTTAAGTTTTCGCGGGTACTTACATGTATATAATTCAGCTTCCTTCGGGTATTATCCCACGTCACTGTAATGCTTTTAAAGTTGTAGCAACGTTTCAGCAGAATCTCATCTGCCATCATCAGGCTTCTGTATGGAGTTTGTATGTGGGTCAGGCTATCACAGCTGTTGGTTTTAAATTTGAGGCTAGCCTACTGCTGTGCCAGGATGTTTTTTTTCTACATCCTGATTGGTTGGGAGTCTTGGTCTGTGTTTATTGGACTTGGAGTTTATTTGATTGGTGTTTCTGGTTTCTTCTGTCTGTTTTGTGGCTTTGATTGACTGGCAACACTGTGTTCCTGTATTGGAGGCTTTCAGTGCAGCTTGGCTTCGCGTGAAAGGACGGCTATTATCTATTAGGAAGCCAGGTTTCATCTGGGTGCCTGGTTGGGGTGTGTTTGAGCTGGAGGTATCAGGGGGAGTCTGTTTGTGCCCAGGTGTTTGCCTGGCTTGTGGTGTGGAGATCTTTTTATTTGAGAGTGCAGGCTTCCAAATGATTGACAGTCTGGTGGAATCATCTCTTCTATTCATGCTTTCAGGTCTTTTTTCAATCTCTATGGCTTCTCTGATGATTCTGTGGCTGGGGTTTTCTATGGTGGCTAGGGTTTTAGTGCCAGTGAAGTTGATGTTGTGACCTGTGGTTTTCATGTGTTGGACTAGTGAGGAGGTGGTTCCAGCTTTTTTACTGCATTTTTGTGTTCATCCAGGCGGGTACTTATTCTTTTATTGGTCTGTCCAATGTATGTGGCCGGGCATGATGCACAGGGAACTTTGTATATGCCTTGGTTTTCCAGGTCAAGTTTGTCTTTGGGGTTTCTAAGGATGGCTGCTATTTTTTTGTCTGTTTTGAAGGCAGTCTTGATGTGATGCCTGTCTAGTATCTTACTGATTTTGTCTGTAGTACCTCTTATGTAGGGCAGGACAGCTGTTCCATAGGTCTGTTGATCTTCTAGGTCTCTATTATTTCTTAGTGTGTTTTTGTGGATCAAGCTAGTGATTTTGTTTTTGTGGAAGCCGTTGGCTGTCAGTACTTTAGTCAGGGTGCATAGTTCAGTCTTTATATATGTCTTGTCTGCCAGGCGTTTGGTTCTGGTGATTAGTGTTTTGGCCACGGAGTTTATCTGTGCTGGGTGGTGGTGGGATTGGGCATTGAGGTAGCGGTTGGTGTGTGTTTTCTTCTGGTATACGGTGTGTCCTATATATATATATATACACATATACACACATACATATACACACAAGTTGGGTTGCATACGACATGTTCTGCTTGGCTTTCCTTATGATAGTGCATCTTTGTTCATTTTAGAAGCAAGTGTGCTTCTACTGCAGGTAGTCCTTGACTTACAGTCATTCGTTTAGTGACCATTTGAAGTTATAACAGCATTGAGAAAAGTTAGATATGGCAGTTAGTTTTTCACACCACTGCTGCAGCATCCCCAAAATTTGATCAAAAATTTGGACACTTGGCAACTGGCATGTACTTTGGACAGTTGCAATGTCCTGGGGTCATGTGATCACTCTTTGCAACCTTCCCAGCTGGCTTTTGACAGGCAAAATCAGTGGAGGAACTCAGATTCATTTAACCACATGATTCACTTAACGACTGTAGTGCTTCGCTTAATGACTGTAGCTAAAACTAAGCAAGGGATTTTACAATTGCCTTGCTTTGCAGTGGAAATTTGGGACTCAGTTGTGGATGTAAGTCGAGGACTTTACTAAATTCACCTTGTTTAATCTTTGCGTTCTTCACTGCCTCTATTTCTTTAAGTGAATTCTTATTTATTTATCTCTCCCTCCACACTTTTGTTCAATCATTCTCTGGTTTGCTATTAAAGTTACTGAATTTTCTTTGGTTCCCACAATGATTAATAATCAAGCAGCTGGATTAAAGTTCCATCCATCAACGCAAAAGGCCAGGGTGCAGTTGTAAGCTATGACCACTAGAGGACAAACGTTCCTTGTTAAGTGAGTCTGGCTTCCCCTTTGACTTTGCTTGTCAGAAGGTCACAAAAAGTAATCAAATGACCCTAGGACACTGCAACCATCATAAATACAAGTCAGCTGATAAAATATTCAATTTTTGACCACTTGACTATGTGGATACTGCAATGGTCTTCAAGGTGAAAAACATCCTACGTCCCTTTTTTTCACTGCTATTGTAATTTTGAATGGTCTCTTAAGTGAACTGTTGTAAGTTGAGGACTACTATGTATCACAGAGCCCATTACAATTGCAATGTCTCATCTATATATCAAGGAAGGCTGGATGGCGTTTGCTCCTGCTTCATCGGGACAGCGGAAACTTAATGAATCATGATCATCTCTACCAAGCATGTGAATAAGCTTTGCCCTTAATAAAATGCATCTGTGTCTTAATTAAAATAATATACAGTAGTTTACCCGATAAGAAATAAGATACTGGACTCTTTTAATTCCTTTTCTATGCTGTCTAGCTGGAAGTTAGCACAAAATGCCAAGAGAGTCAGTAAAGCCGTCTTCAAAAAATTAAAACCCTAGTAAAAATATGAAAGAGTAAATTAAGAATAAAATATCAAGGCATGCATTCTAACACCCTTTGCTAAAATGTCGCTCTAAAGCACAGCTGTCAAACTCCCAGCCTGCAGGCTGGATGCGTCATGCACTGGCCATGCCCACGCCTGGTTTAGCAAAAGGGGAAAAAGTCATGATGCATCACATGATGGCACTAGGGCAATGCGAGTTTGACACCCCTGATGTAGCTCTAAAGAGAAGGGATTGCTTAATTTGAAAGCCACCTATAAATACGAAATTACAGGTGGTCCTTATTGAACAACTACCCATTTGGTGACCACTTGAAAGTTATGATGGCACTGATGGGGTCCTTGTAGTTAAGTACTTGAAGCTGTTGCAATGCCCTCTGGTCACCTGATCACCATTTGCAAACTTCATTGTCAGCTTCAAATAAATAAATAAAATAAATAAAATCAATCTGGAATAAATCAATAAAATCAACAAATAAAATCAATCTGGAAGCTGTCAGGATGGTGATCAGGTGATCATGGGATGCTGTGACGATAGGGAATAAGAATGGCAACTGGGATGCTGCAGTTGCTGTTATAAGTGTGTGTGGTTTTGTGATTGCGTACTTTTACAACAGCATCATTTAAGGTGGGAGTTGCTTGTTCCAATTATTCTTCATAAAGCTTATCCTTCATGAAAGATGCAATGGCTTTTAGACAATAGTGCTCTAAGCTTTTCTTCATTTCTCTTTAAAAATGAAAAAAAATGGCAAGTAGTATTCTCCGCCCCCCCTCCAGTTCTGGGAATCAATAACAAGTATTAGTTGTAACCAGTATTTCCTTTCTTGCCCAGCTGTGGACAGAGGCAGGAAAAAAGATGTTATCAGAACCAAGCCATGTCATGCTTAGGAGAATTCCAAAACACACCAGCTTTGTGGATGCCTTTCCTAAGGTCAGTGACTTCTTCAGTGGGGGTGGGGTAGTAAATTGAGCAAGGTTTGCAGAATTGAGAAGTTTGAGAGTAAAGATACAGGGGCTGACAATTGGGAAAACAAATATCAAAATTCTGATTCTGAAGCAATAATTTTATTAAGTCAGCTGAAAGTTTACAAGATACTAGAAGACTCTTGAATGTCCGAATACTCTTCATAAGGCAAGGTGGTTAAAAATGGAGCACAAATGAAAAAAGAAAAATACGTAATTCTGGGTCAAAATTTGATGGCTGCCCAGTCAGTCTTTTTTGAAAAAAAAAAAATGCTAAAAATTCAGTGAATGCTGATTTTTTAGCCCTTTATCCCTGAAATTCTCTCCTTTTGGTGCGTCTGCCCTTGTGGTTGTATCTCTAGCCTTCCAGCTGATCAGAGGAACAAGTTTCATTTTCCAATCTATGAAAAAGATTGCCCAGTTTTTGTTTGCAGATCTATAAAATATGTGTTGTGGATTCTCTCCAATCATCATTTGTCAAATGTTAGGTTTGGAGTGACATTCTTTCAATCGAAGTGATGTTTCTCCATACAAATTTTTGCTGTGAG
>BLBF01017437.1:0-10123 GCA_015471245.1 Laticauda colubrina
AATAGTAACACAGTCTTACTAAATAATTTGACAGCGTTATGGGAATTCATTGTTTAGCAGAGTGATCATATTCGGGGGGAAAACTGTCCTTGTGTAGTTGTTCTGGTGTACAGTGCCCTATAGTGTCATTTTGAGGGTAGAAGTTGAAACATTTTATGGCCAGGATGTGAGGGGTCTGTAGAATATAGACAATATTAAAATATATTAATATAGACTATAATATATTACTGGTATATATATTAATGTATTATTTTAATATATATGTAGAATTTGAATATATTAAAATATATTCTGGACATTTTCCTGTAACCTGTTGTTCAGCTACAGCATAGATTGTGAAAATGTAATAATTCTACCACGAGGCCTAGTCTGTTCCTATTTAGTTAATACAGAGGTAGTATTCAGCAGGTTGTAGCCAGTTCTGGAAAACCAATAGCAGAAATTTTGAGTAGTATGGAGAACCAGCAAATACTATTTCTGACTGCCCTCCCCCCATCTATTCTCTGCCTCCCGAGTCCCAGCTGATTGGCTGGGTCTTCTTCTGTTGCCCTGCACAGGAAAATGGAGCTGTAAATGAGGTTAGTGGAATGGGGAGGGAATGGGATTTTACAATATCCTTCCCCTGGAGTGGGGTGGGATTGGAGATTTTACAATATCCTTCCCCGGCCACACGCACCAAGCCATGCCCACAGAACCGGTAGCAATATTTTTTGAATCCCACCACTGAGTTAATACCTATTATATTCCCTTCTACCATTTATTATTCTTCATTCTGATACTGAAAGCATTTTCCTCTGTTAACACTGAATCTTTTGAGGTGTGTGAGTATATGTACATGGGAAATACACTGTGATATTGATACAAGCATACTGACCCATACGCACATACCTATTGCTTATCATTATTCTAATATGCTATTGTCCTTTTTTGTTTTTGATTCAGAAGGATTCCCTTTACAGTGAAGAAAAAGAAGAATTTATCAGCAAAATAACTTTTGATGACTCAAACTCACCACCCACTGTTTTAGAAGAGGGGTCACTGGAGAGGTAAGCAAAACTCACCAGCTTTCAGAGATAAGGGATGAAATCTAAAATCATGGAATTAAGCCTGGAAGGAAGTTGTATCAAAGTGTTTAAGAACATATCCAATAGAAATGGGGAATGGGATTTACTTCTGGCATGACATATGCCATGGTGGTGCAGAGAGACAGTGCTCCATTTCCTGAAGACAGGAAAAAAACTGCACCAACTCCATCAATGGCGATTGGTTCCCCATCCAATCAATGATTAATTGAAGGGATGTTCACTGCAGAAAAACGGAACACTATGCCAAATATGCTAATGATGCAATCTACTCTGTTAACAATTCAGGAGACAGATTTACAGATTACAGATAATCAGAGACTAAAACATATGAAGAACAGTTACAGGAACTGGGCATGGTTAGTCTAGTTAAAAGAAGGACCAGGGGAGACATGATAGCGGTCTTCCAATATTTGAGGGGCTGCCACAGGGAGTAAAGGGTCAAGCTATTTTCTAAAGTGCCTGTAGGCCAGACAAGGAATAATGGATGGAAACTGAACAAGGAGAGATTTAACCTGGAAACAATGAGAAACTTTCTGACAGTGAGAACAATCAAGCAATGGAACAGCTTGCCCTCGGAAGTTGTGGGAGCGCCATCAGTTGAGACTTTCAAGAAGAGATTGGACTGTCATTTGTCAGAAATGGTGTAGGGTCTCCTGCTTGGGTGGGGGGTTGGACTAGATGACCTACAAGTTCCCTTCCAACTCTGATCATCCTGGTTGCTCTTCTCTGTACTATTTCTAGAGCCTCAACATCTTTTTTATAATATGGTGACCAAAACTAGATGCAGTACTCTAGGTGTGGTCTTACTTTATAGAGTGGAATTAGTACTTCCCTTGATCTTGACTGTATCCCTCTGTTAATACAATTTAGGATTGCATTAGCTTTTTTGGTGGTTGCTGCACACTGCTGGCTCATATTTAGCTGGTTATCCACTATGACTCCAGGATCCCGCTCACAGTTACTGCTATTGAGCTTGGTTTCACCCAGTCTATATGTATACTTTTGGTTTTTCTTGCCTAGGTATAGGACTTTACTTTTCTCTACAATGATGAAGCTTCAAGAAAATATGTTGAAGAATCATGGAGAGATAAAATCAGAGATGGGAGAAATGAAAAGTGGCATCCATAAACTAGATGATAAAATGGGCTCAATACAGGAAGCAATCCAGAAAAATGAACCAAGTATAAAAACAATTGGAACCAGAACAGAACAAACAGATAAAAAATTAGAGCTGGTAGATCAAAGAATGACCGTGCTGAATAAAGACTTAGAAGATTCACTAATACACCTAGAGATGGATCAGGCCTCATTTTACTTGAGGTTTCAAAATGTGACAGAGACCAAGGAAGAAGACATGGGAATGGGAATGGCAGAATTAATAGCTGAAGCCCTTCAAAGGGACAAACAAGAAATCCTGAATGAGTTGGACAAAGTCTACAGAGTATATACAAACTATGCCAGATGCCATAGACTCCCTAGGGAAGTACACATAAGATTCACACATAAGAAAGTTAGATATATCATTTATAAGATAACCAGAGAGGAAGCAGTGATGTATGAAGATAAAGAAATCATAACCCTGAAGCAAATCCTTAGAAGAGTTCAAGAATAAAGAAAGGACTACCGCTTCCTGGAAACCCAATTAAACAAACAAAATATAATGTTCTGATGGATAACTCCAGAAGGAATGTTAGTCTCTTGCTAAGATAAAAAGATTCAAATTGATAACCTAGACAAAGCACAAGAACTACATGACCAGTTAGTTGTATCAGAGGAGGAATATAGCAGTAGAGAGGAATTGGAACCAATAAGCCAAGAAGAACAATGACAGGAAATGAAATGAAAGGATCAGGACGAAAGAAATAAGGAAGAGAAAGAATGTCAAGAAGAAGGTATAAGAACAAGTACACAAAGGGATACAAGGACCAACAGAAGACCGACACATAAATAATAGAATGGAAGATGAAATTACTTTCAATAAATGTTAACGAACTAAACTCCCCAGCTAAGAGGAATCAAATATTTACAAAACTAGTGAAACAGAAAGTGGATATTGTGTGAATCCAGGAGTACACATTAAAAAGCAAGATGAGAAATATTTTCAATACAAATTATGAAGAGAGAAATATTAAATAGGGAAATAACATTAGTAGAATTAAAAGAAATAATCCAAAAGCAAA
The DNA here is from genome assembly GCA_015471245.1 of Laticauda colubrina. Taxonomy (NCBI): domain Eukaryota; kingdom Metazoa; phylum Chordata; class Lepidosauria; order Squamata; family Elapidae; genus Laticauda; species Laticauda colubrina. The sequence goes on from BLBF01017437.1 coordinate 3,266, forward strand.
AAAATAATAAGACCCCTGGGCCAGATGGCCTACTAGGGGAAATATATAAGAACTTGGGTGACCTGATATAATCATTATTATTGAACGTATGTAATGATGTGCTGATGGAAGCAAAGCTACTAGAATCATGGAGAGAGGCATGATCCTGAAAGAAGGTACAGATAATAAACAAATTAAGAAATATAGGCCAATTTCACTTTTGAATGCCGACTATAAAATATTTATGAATATCATGGCAGAGAGGATGAAAAAATTATTAAATGAAAATATGCACTCTGATCAAAATGGGTTCTTGCTGATGAGACAAATAAGGGACAATACAAGAATGTTAATTAATATATTGGAATATTCCAAGACCCATCCAGAAAAGCTGCCCTGGTTTTTGATAATGTAAACTGGCAATTCATGATACAACAAATCAAGCAGGGGTGGGATGCTATCGATTCTGCCTGGCTCTATAGAACTGGTAGCTCTGAAGAGCAACAGGCACATCGGTTCTATGTTTGCTGCTGTTTTGCCCACCTGTGCCCGGGCTCTTACCTGTCCTTTATTTCCTGCTTTTTCAACCTCAGCTGCTTTGCATGGCACAGCTGAGGTTGAAAAAGCAGGAAAAAAGAGGCTTTTCAAATGCTACGCATCTGTATGCAATTTTCAGCTGTCTGGATGGCACAGCTTAAGGTTTGCTTAAGGTGCACATAACACGCATCAGGTGTGAGTATGTGCACAGCATGCATGCACGCACAAAACATAGTCACCAAACTGGTAGTAATACCGGTTGAATCCAGGGGTGGGATTCAATTTTTTTAACAACTAGTTCTGTGGGTGTGGCTTAGTTGGTGGATGTGGCTTGGTGGTCATGTGACTGGGTGGACGTGACTTGGTGGTCATGTTATTGGTTGGGTGTGGCCAACTCAATATCACTCACAATGAGGCATGCATCTGCTCGCCTGACCTCTCATGACTGTGGGGATGCTGCAACAGTCGTAAGTATGAAAAAGGGTCATAAGTCACTTTTTTCAGTGCCATTGTAACTTTGAATGGTCACTCCACACAAGCAAAGTAGCAGCAAAGGAGGGGAAAAAATCTCCAGAGACGTTCCTAAGACAGGAAGTTTAGTCCTACCAAAATGTAATAAGGGTTAACGGAGAGGCAATTTCTGTAAGCAACACCAGAATGTTTCCTTCCTGCCTTCCTTACAGGATTAGGCCAGTAATTTCTTCTAACAACTGGTTCTCCAAACTGCTTAGAATGTTAATAACCGGTTCTAGCAAATAGGTCTGAACTGGTAGAATCCCACCCCTGGTTGAATCCCACCCCTGAAATCAAGGCCATGAAATTTGGAGATAAGTTCGAAAAAATAATAGAGTCAATATACTCTACCAAAAGGCAAGCGTAATAATAAATGGAGATAGCACAAAAGCATTCATGTTAATGAAAGGGTAAGGCAGGGATGTCCATTGTCATCTCTACTCTTCATTCTGACACTAGATATATTATTAATAAGAATTAGATTATATTCGGAAATAAAAGGAATCAGAAGCAAACAAGAGGAGTATAAGGTACAGGCATTCGCTGACAACATGGTTTTCTTTATAGCAGAGCCATTGGAAACTTGACCCACACTAATACAAGATATAGAAAAATATGGGGAAGGAGCAGGCCTTAAAATTAATAACGATAAAACTAAAATGCTAGTCAAAACCTGATAGCAAAGCAAAAAAAAAAAAGAATTAGAGAAGAAAATAGGGTTGTAAATTGCTGAGAAGGACAAATATTTAAGTATTTGGCTAACGGCAATATACTCTTCAATGAAAGATGATAATTATATGAAATTGTTCAAACAAATAAAGAAGGAATTGGAAGTGTGGGGGAAGTTACAGTTATCATTACTAGGAAAAATTGCAACCATTAAAATGAATATTCTACGCAAATTACTCTATTATTCCAAATGATCCCCACAAAACTAAATAAAATGTTTTTTTACAGATTTAAATAAAATAACTATAAAACTTGTTTGGTCAGGCAAAAAGGCATGGATAAAATTAATTGCATTGCAGGATAGTAGAAGTAGAGGTGGCTTTGGACTCCCAGCGTAGGAAAGAATGGGTAAACCTCAAGAATAGGAGAATCTTAACCTTGGAAGGGCACGATTTGTAAATGGGTTGGCATATCTTCTTGTGGAATAGTAGAAACAAGTTGTATTTGTATTTTTATAGACATGTATTGAAAGATTCGCTGATACAGACCTGGAAGAAGATTAAGAAAAGGCACTATATGAAAATCCCAGGCTGGCTATCCACCATGGAGGCAATGATCCACCCCAATACACTAGATGTAGGTAAAATGGCTAGATATAACAAAATTGTAGACAACCAAGGAATATTAAAAACCAATCAGGAATTAAAGGACCAGAGAATAATTATAGATTGGTGGCCATATCTCCAGCTACAATTATGATATAAAAAAGATCTAGAGGAATATGGATTCAATACTGAACTAAAACAAATAGACAAATTATTAGTAGGCCCAGAAGAGAAATTAATACCAAAACTATACAATTACTTATTAAATTTCGATATAGGAGAGGAAATAGTGAAAGGACCAATGGTAGCGTGGATTAAAAATTTCAGACATAACATTGAGTTTGAAGAGTGGGAAGAAATTTGGAATAAAAATTATATAAGAACAAAGTCTGCTGCTTATAGAGAAAACCAATATAAGATGTTTTATTATTGGCATTCAGCCCCAACAAGGTTGACAAAAATGTACCCAAATCTAAATCCAAATTGTTGGAAATGTAAACAGGTACAAGGTACCTTCTTTCATGTATGGTGGATATGCCTGAAGTTAAAAATAATGAATCAAAATACAAAAATGGCTGTATGAAATTACAGGATGTCGAATTGAACTGAAGCTGGAACTGTTCCTTCTGGGGATTATTAAGGGAAAATATACTTAAAAGACAAAGTACATGATTCTGCATAGAACAACAGCAGCACGAATTGCACTCACACAATGCTGGAAAAAAAGACATTATGTCATCAGACTGTTTTGTAATCCAAATCTTAGATTGCACAGAAATGGATAAACTCACCTTAGAGTTAAATGAAAAGGAAGACTTGGAATATTATGCAGCTTGAGAAAATTGATATCAATGGTTAGATAATAGGAATAAGAAATGTACAGATTAGAAGAAAATATAGATATGTATATTAAGCCTCTGTCACACTGCACCAACGGATGGAAAGCCCATGTCACACTGCCCAATGGATGCAAAAAGGACACAGCGGACGAGCAAAATGTTCCATCCGTTGTTATCCGCTATCAAAAGGGGCAAAAATTTGCATAACCGGAGCGGATCACACAGACGCGGGGAGGATGCAGAGCGGATGGAAAGCGGATGCAGAACGGAAGCCCAGCGGATGGAAGCGGATGGGAGCAGATGGCACATCTGCTAGGCTTCCGGGGGGCTGCAGCAAAGCGGATGCGGAACGGATACAGCAGATGCACAGTGGATGCACAGCAGATGAAGCGGATGCACAGCGGAAGCCTAACGGATGCCTGGCGTTAATTGCGCATGCGGGGGGGATGCATTGTGCAAGCCCCCTGGATATAAAGGGAAGCAGTTCGCACGTGGCCAGCATTCGGAGGAAAGACCTGCTGCAGGATACATCGAGTCCTTGCCTGCCCTGCCTGCAAGCCTTGCTGCCAGCCTTGCTGCCAACCTGCCTCCAAGCCTCCTGGCCAGCCTCCCTGCCAGCCTTGCTGTCTGCCTGCCTTCCAGCCTCCCTGCCAGCCAGTCTGCCTGCCAGCCTTCATGCCTGCCTGCTTGCCAGCCTTCCTGACAGGCTTTGTACCAGGCTTCCTGCCAGGCTTCCTGCCAGGCTTGGTGCCTGCCAGCCTCCCTGCCAGGCTTCCTGCCAGGCTTGGTGCCTGCCAGCCTCCCTGCCAGCCAGCAACCCCAGAACCATGGGGAAGAAGCGAAAGTCTCAGCAACCTGCCGCCATCCCTGGCAAGAGGGACAGGGCCACCCTCCCGGCCCCTGTCCCTGACTCTGCTTCTGCTGGGGTTTCTGCTGAAGCTGCTCCTGGCAGTGGTGCTTCTGCTGCGTACTCTGCTGAAGCTGCTGCTGGTCCTGCTGGTCCTGCTCATGCTCCTGGACTTGCTCGTCCTGCTCGTGCTCCTGGACTTGCTCGTACTGCTCATACTGCTCGTGCTCCTGGTCTTGCTCATCCTGCTCGTGCTCCTGGTCCTGCTCGTGCTCTTGGTCCTGGTGGTGCTGCTGGTGCTGGTGCTGCTGGGGCTCCTGGTGATTACTCTGCTGCTGCTGATCCTGGTCCTGCTGATCCTGCTGCTGCTGCTGATGATGATGATGATGATGATCCTGCTGCTGCTGCTACTGATGATGATGATTATGATCCTGCTGGTGATGACGATGATGATGATGATCCTGCTGGTGCTGCTGCTGCTGGTGGGGTGGAGGAGCACCCCTACCACCTGGGAGCCCCTCTGATGAGGGCCCATCTGGTCCTGGCAAAGGGAGGAAGAGGCGTATGCGGGGATGGGAGAGGAGGCAATACTTCATTGAGGAGGAACACGAGGATGAGGTGCTGGAGTGGCTGAGGGAGAATGACTATCTGTGGCGGAAGGGACACTGGCTGTACAGGGAAACCAAGCGGAAGCAGGCTGCTTGGAGAGAGAGGGCGGAGAGTATGGGTTACACTTCGGAGATGCTCCTCGGCTGGTGGAAACATATGCACACCTGGTACGGGAAGCTGCACCTGAAGAAATCTGGCCAGGCCACAGTAAATCTGACAGACAGAGAGACCTACGTTATGGCCAGGTGCAGCTTCCTGGAGGGTGAGATCCACCACTGAGGAGCACCAGGAGCCCCTCTCACTACCCTCTCCCTCCGGCAGCCTGCTGCAACCCAGTCCTCTTCCGGCCGAGAGTCAGTCCCTGTCTCCAGGCAGGTTTCTGTGGAGCTGTGCCACGGTGGAGAACCCGCGGACAGCTGTTGTCACCGTGGTGGAGCGCGTGGAGGACTCCCTGGTGCGGTGGGAGAGAGGAGACATCGAGTCCACCACAGTCGTACCCGCATCCACCACCCCCCAGCTCCGCCTCCACAGAAAGGCAGAGAGCCAGACAGCAGGAGGGGCAGAGCCACACTGTCCTGCTGGAGATCAGGGACACCATCCGCACCAGAAAAGATCTCCTCTCTCAGCTGGTCAGCACCGACTCCTGATCCTCCAACCGCAAGCCCTTCCTCACCTATGTCAACCAGACCCTCAAGAACATGGAGGAACCCCAGTACCAGGTGGTGAAGGACTGGATCACCGAGCTGCTTCACAACCCTCCAGACCCCGATGGACCTGCTCCCACCCAGTCCAGGTCTGCTCCTCCACCCCAGGTGATGTCCCTCCCATACCAAGGCTTCCCACAGCCCCTCACCTACCAGGGCTACGGCTACCAGGAGGTCCAGCAGCACAAGCAGCAGCCCTTCCCAGCCCAGGCACAGAGTCATCGGGTGACACCGTTGCCACCGGTTCCACTGATGCCACCGATGCCACCCACGCCAATGCCACCGACGACAGCAATGCCACCCATGCCAGTCCTCACCAGATGCAGACCAGACAGCCCCACTACACTGTTCCTTCCTCCACCCCACAGCCAAGCCCGGCCTCAGTACATCTGTCCTCGGTACTGGGGCTGACACCCCATGGCATTGAGGAAGGACCTCTCAGCATCGCGGGTCTGAGCCAGCTGTCTGAGAGCTTCCTCAACACACCGTCCCGTTGTCCTCTCGGGTCCCGGCACCCCAATGATGATACAGACCAGCACTCCAGCACCACCCACCTCCACAGCACCTGGACCCTTCACCCCTGAGACTGAGCACACCTCCGAGTAACCAATAAGAGTGCCAGAGACTGGGTAGCTGGCTACCTGTAGAGTTTATTTGGACACTTGACTTGGGTCATTTTTGTTTTACTTTATTGTTCAACAAAGTTTATCTTTGATTCACACACTTGCTTCGTTTCTTTTTTTTAATAAAGTCTTGGTGGAAACTTTTAGAAATGGTTTAAGCCTTTGCATGCTTGTGGGATGGGTTAAGATAGCAGTGGGATGGTCAGGGATACCTTTGGAATGGGTAATAGCTGTGGGATGAGTAAGAATAGCAGTGGGATAGATAAGCCTCCAGTGCAAGCATCGTGGGACTGTATGGTCCACCCTCCCTGGTGCCACACCTATGGCCCTTTATTATCAATAACAATGTAATAATCATCCTCACATGTCAACACAAACACAACTCTTTATTAAATGCCCTGATCATTGTAGGCCCACCCAACATACATGGCCCAATCTCATTAGTGTGATGAGACAGGCTGAAGGAAGCACTCATTAATCATCTATCATCCTGTCTTGCCACTCCACTGCTCCAGCTGGGGAGTTGCACCAGTGTCTCAGGAGGTTGCGCTGCTTCTTCCCTTCATGTGAGGCTCTGTTGGGGCCTTACACATCCTCAGTGTCTATCAGGTTTCGCCCTTGCCTCCATTCCCCAGGCTCCATGTGCCCATTGCCTTGTTGGAGGTCCACAAGTCTGTTCTGCAAGACCGGGTAGCGGGTGCGCATGAGATTGTGCAGGATGCAGCAAGCTTCCACGATCCTCCTCACGGTCTCTGGGTGATGCTGCATGGTGGTGAGAAGTACCTGGAACCTGTTGGCCAGGATGCCAAAGGCGTTCTCCACCACCCTCCTTGCCCTGGACAGCCTGTAGTTCAAGATCCTCTCTTCACGGGTGAGGTGTCTTGAAGTGTAGGGCTTCATGAGGTAGGTTGTGAGGGAGAAGGCGTCATCCCC
>BLBF01017439.1:0-22130 GCA_015471245.1 Laticauda colubrina
GCATTGATACACAGTTGCAAACACATAAATGATACATAGTTACAACAAAAAAGGAAAATACTCTTGATGTTTTATTTCTTGTACTTTTGTAGTTGACATGGAAACATGATTGTTTATGGCAAAACCAAAAGATGAGCTTATCTTGATATGAATATTTTTCTTGAATAAGTTCTTTATAATTTTATTCTGATTCTCTTTAGCTATAAAAAAGATTATGGAGTGTCAGTCAGAAGCCAACTAAGTATATTTAATATAAACAGAATACACACACACACAAACGCACACACACACATGATTTTAGGCTAGGATTTATCAACAAGTATGAATCTTTATTTTAGGTGTGAAAAAAAGTAACTTTTAGAATAAATTAGTTCTACAAAATGGTCCAAGTGCTTGGATTTATTTTCGAAAAACAAAAACAAAACAAAACATTATCTTAAATGATATGACATTGGTTCACACATAATGGAAAAATGGGAGTCCAATTTACTCCTTCTGAAGTATTTCTGTGATGAGTTAAGGGGAGATGAATGTTGAAACCAGCATTGTACTCACTTAGGTTCTGCCTCCTTTGTATGTGTATTGTGATATCACATATAAAACAGTGGATCTGATGGTATGATGCTGTTTTGGGAGTTTGACAAAGAAACCACACCATAGTGGTTGGGTTACATATTTATCAAACCAAAATGAAACAATTGTGTTACCTCTTAATGTAATGCATAAATCTATGGAGGTACTAATTTCTTCCATCTTTTTTCCAAAACTAGAACTGTTATCAGATGATTTACTGTCAGATTTTGATTAATGGTCTTAAGGGCACCAGAGATTGAAAAGAAGATTTGAGATTTTTTAAAAGTAACTCTGCTTTTAGTTTTTATAATTCATGCTTAATAATATTGTTCACAGAGCATAGCCTAGAATGGAAAGTTCCATCTGAATTCTTCTCCAGTTTTTTTGCTGTAAAGCTAGTCTTCTTGCCTTCACTAATTTACAGACATTGTATTTCTTGAGAAATATACATTGGAATTAATTGCATCTGAATTGCATCTGAAAGGAATACTGTACAGTACAGATGTTAGAGTACAGTACAGTTCAGATCTGCATTATTTATTCTTAAATCATTTGTTCTGACTTAAGGAAATTCTTCAACTGGTTTACTAATTCACAGTACAGTTTCTTTGGGACTTAGTTGCCTAATCAAAAGAAAATCAATTAAGTCTTAAATTAAATGGATTAAATAGTAAATTAATTAGAAGCCTTGGTTATTGCAGTGTTTCAGATTCAGTTACTTTTAATAGTGTAAGTTTTTATTCATTTACAGGAGCAAAAACCATCCCTTGGAATTTGAATTTTTTTGGTGCTGCTATATTGGAAAGATCTGTGAAAAGCTTTTCACAGACAGTCAGATTATTTCTACTCTGCACTTCAAAGGCGTATTATATGCATGCATAATTTTATTAACAAATCAACATTGTTAATGTCTGAGAATTGTAAAGTGCAAAATATAATGTAATTGTGCTTAGAAAATATTTTTCCCTGAACAGTGCTTCAGTCAACTCCATAAAAGAAAGATAGCTACTTGTTTGCATTTTTTTATGTTTTGTATTTGATCTTCTAATGTATTTTGTTCTGTTTGAAATAGATCTAGAGCCTGCAGCAAATTGATGATTCTTAACTTCGTAATCTACTGACTAGTTGGCTACAATTCTTTTATAGCCAAGTTGCTCCGTTATTGTTACAGGCAAGACAAGATTTGAGGAAGTGAGAAGTGAAAAATGGACGTCAGAAAGATCTATGTTTCCCATTTAAGCTTGTTTGTGGTCCTGAAAGCAGCAGAAAACTTTAGAAACACGTGTTTTCTTAGTGAGCCTAGGTTTGAGAACTTAATCCAGTGAATTAAAGTAGGCAGAAACATACACTGTAGTCAAAGATACCAGTGAAATTTTCCTTCTTTTCAGCATATATTTGTTAAGCAGCAGTTAAAAATATTTATTTTATTTGTTTATTTATATTTGTCAATTTTTACAAGATAATAGGTATAAGTAAAACATAGTTATGAATACATGGATACATATAAGAAAAAATAAATAAAAGAAACAATAGGACAGGGATGGTAGGCACATTGGTGAGCTTATGCACGCCACCTACAGACCTCTTAGGAAAAGGGTGAGGTCAATAGTAGGCAGTCTAAGGTTAAAGTTTTTGGGGTTTAGGGAAGAAACCACAGAGTCAGGTAGAGTATTTAAGACATTGACCACTCTGTTGCTGAAGTCGTATTTCCTGCAGTCAAGTTTGGTGCAGTTTATCTTGAGTTTGTATCTATTGTGTGCTCTTGGATTGTTATGGTTGAAGATTAAGTATTCATTGACAGGTAGGACATTGCAATATATAATTTTATATACTATACTTAGATCAGACCATAGGTGGCGTAGTTGTAGGTTTTCTAGGTCTAGAATTTCGAGGTGGCATAAGGTATTCTGCAACGAGTAGAGGAGTGGAGAACTCTTCTTGTGAAATATTTCTGGACTTTCTCAACTGTAATAATATCAGATACGTAATGTGGGTTCCAGACTGATGAGCTGTATTTGAGTATTGGTCTAGCAAATGTTTTATAAGCTCCAGTTATTTGTGTAATATTACCAGAGAAAAAGCTACGTAAGATTAGGTTAACAACTCTTAACGCCTTTTTAGCTATGTGGTTACAGTGGGCTCTAGCATTTAGGTCATTAGAGATGAGTATTCCAAGGTCCTTGACAGAGTTTAAATCATCAACAAGGTCTTGACTATTCAGCCTGTGTTTTATTTTCTGATTATTATTTTTTTGCCAATATGTAGGACAGAGCATTTATTTATTGAGATTTGAAGTTGCCATTTGTTTGACCATTCTGATATATAGTCAAGGTCTTTTTGAAGGGTAGTAGTATTGCCCTGAACAAGTTGTATAGTCCATATGTTTTTGCACTGTAAGAGTTGCAGATTACAGGATAGTTTTTTTCTGAAACCAAATTGTTTATTAGAGAATAGGTTGTTTGTCTTTAAGTGGAGGATAATGGATTGTTTAATAATTGATTCCATGACTTTACAGGGGATGCAGCATAAAGAGATTGGTCTGTAATTTTCAACTAGGCTGGGGTCTCCCTTTTTGAAGATGGGGATGACTGTGGCTTGTGACCATAGTTTTGGCAAGGAGCTGGTCCTGAAAGATTTTTCAAAGATTATGCTTAGAGGTTTGGCTATGGCAGTGGATAGCTTTTTAAAGAAGTAGGCACATATTATGTCTGGTCCAACAAATAAAGATGGTTTTTGAATGCGCAGTGCTTTTTCAACATTGTCTTCTGTAAGATCAATATGTATTAGATCATTGTAGTTGTCTGTAATTTGACTAGGAAATACTGGGCATGATCCTTTGCTGTTTACAAATACTGAGCCAAAGAATGTGTTAAAGAGGTTTGCTTTAATGGTGTCATCATTGCAGTCTTTACCATTTGGTCCTTTCAGGAGTGGGATGGACCTTGAGTCTTTTAGTTTGTTGTTTACAAAATTGTAGAAAGTGCGGGTAGAATTGTTGGGTAGAAGGTTTTCTTCTTGTTTAATGTGATAATTGGTGCATTCAGTTTTTATTTGGTGGCATACATTTTTGTATTGGCTTTTGAAGTTGGCAACGTGACCAAATTTGTTTTTCCGCCAAAAAATTTCTTTTTGGATTGAAGCTTCCTTATTGTAATTTGTTTTTTCTGGTTTTGGAAGTTGTTACTGGTACATATAGTTTGATGACTCTTTTGACTTCAAGTAAAAATATGTTGTAATGGTCTTCTACAGTATTGCATCCAGAGAACAGAAATTCAAGGGATGAGAGATCATTGTTTATAAGATCATAGTTGCTTTTTTAAAAGTTATAATTGGGGATTCAATTGTTGTTATGATTTTTGTATGGACATGTTGAGACAGAAGTCAATCATGTTGTGATCATTGTTGGAAAAGGGATCTTTAATTTGTATTCTGTAAATTGAATTCAAACTATTGCAGAAGATAAGATTGAGGCAGTTGTTAAGTCTAGTGTTGTTGGTTACTAGTTGTTCTTGTCCCAGATTTGTTACTGCATTGTAGAAGGTTGCATGTGTGGGTTTAGTTGTACATTCATTAAAGGTCCAGTTAATATGAGGTAGGTTGAAGTCAATATGCTTCTACAGATGATGGAACAATACTTTATACCAAGCCAGGAACTATGATAATTGAAAACAGAAGGGAAGGGGGAAATTGCTTGTTTTGAACTTTGATAAATCTTTGTTTTCTGTGATCTTCATTCCAGAGAAAGTGATTTATTTTGCTTTCTAAAATATCAGGCCGAGTATAAGCCTGTTTCTCAGTTGGAATACTGTATGTCAGGTAAATTAGTGATTACAAGTGAAAGGCTTAACAGAGGGAAAAAAATTAGAACTTTATATTGCTAAGAGAATTTCTAAGATTACAGAGATTTTGAGTCATTTGTGTCCCCTATTCCATTTCTGCAACATCTCAGCAATGAGAATTTTAATCCTGTAAACACCTGCCTTTTCTTTGTAAAATGTATAAAAATGATAGGATAGGAAACCAAAACTAAAAATTCTTTGCTATATCGGTAGAAGACCCAGGATTGAACTGTAGGGTCCTGGGTGAGTAGTTTGGTTGTTTTCTTACAGACATTTCATTATCAAACTAGGTAACATCATCAGTTGTAGTAGAGAGTGGGGTTTGGCCTCATTTATATACTAGTAGTTTGCCCTGTTAGTGTTGATGGGAATTGTCTTGCTGGTTCTTTGATTGGGCTGTTGTTCACTGTTAGCTTGTTTGGCAGTTCCTTGAATGGGGTGTTGTTTGCTTCTTCTATCATTGATCTTAGTGTCAATCTCTGCTTATCTGAGTGTTGATTGCTATCCGGAAACTGTTTTGGTCTTTTTGTTTTCTTTATGGCTTTTTGATTATCTTTTTTGAATGGTATTTAAATATTATTTATTATGCCTGTTGGTGACCAATTTATCAGAGTGCCAGACTTCCAAGAATTTTTAGTGGGTATTTTTAGACTTAGCTTCCTTTAAGATGTGCATAGCTTCCCTGTTGAAACGATAGTTAAGTATGTCCATATGATGTTTAATTAAAGAGTTTTCAGTATGTTCTTACTGATAGTTGGATATTTATGAATTACAACACATCTTAAACCTATATACTGTTCCAAGATTGTAATAAAGTTGCTTGCTTGCTTGCTTTTTATTTTTAACTATTTAGTTTGTAAAGAATTTTAAGAAACACAGAAATCACTGAATTGAAATGCAAAATCCTATGTCTGTTATTATATCCTTTAAATTATTTGGATAATAATCAGATAATTGATAAAATCCTTATACAGATACTCCAGCTGCAAATACAAGGCTATTTAGAATGTGTAATTAATGAAGTTTTATTCATAGTTTCAACTGCTGCTGAGTGTGGCACTTCCTGCTTGCATGTGTTTATTCATATTTAAATCTCATGGTTGCCAGTCTAAGTTGATTCTTCTTCCCACCATCATTATTAATAATAAGATAGTTTAAAGGAATCTGAGTTGCTTCATTACTTCCAAAATAAAAATACTTGAATATAGTTCAGCATTTAATTACTGTCAAGAAAAAAAAATCCTAACAGCAAATAATTGTAGAGACCAAGTTTTTGCAGATTTGATTTGTAGCATACTTTGATGAGAAGAAGGATATATTTTTCTGTTGCCAGGATACAGAAATTTAAGCAGATGTGTTCTGGTGATATAAGAAATTGACTTTAAGCAAACTGTTGCTACAACAACAAAAAAGTAACATACCATGTATAATTCTTTTTTGGAATTAAATATGAACTATTTCTGTGATATATTTACGCTGATAATTTATGAATCATACAGCCTTTATCAAATTGTCGCAATAACTATCTTATTTTTTTTAATTTCCATATTCTTGAAACAAGTTTTGTTACTTGCAAGATTGGTACTCTCAAAACCACCACCAGATGGACTCCCAAATGGCTGGCAAACCATACTAAACGAGTAGTCCTTAATGGGTCTAAGTCTACATGGAGGGAAGTAAGCAGTGGGGTGCCGCAAGGTTCCGTTTTAGGCCCAGTACTCTTCAATATCTTCATTAATGACTTAGATAATGGAATAAAAGGGGAACTTACCAAATTTGCAGATGATACTAAGCTGGTAGGAATAGCTTATACCCAAAAAGATAGGCTCAAGATCTAGGTGGATCTTGACAAACTAGAACACTGGGCCATATCTAAAAAAATGAAATTCAATATAGAGAAAAGTAAAGTCCTTCACTGAGGCAAGAAAAAACAAAAGTATGCATACAGACTGGGTGAAACCATGCTCAATAGCAACAACTGTGAGAGAGATCTTGGAGTATTAGTGGCTAAGTATGACCCAACAGTGTACAGCAGCAGCCAAAAAAGCTAATGCAATTCTAAGTTGTATTAACAGAGGGATACAATAAGATCAAGGGAAATACTAATACCACTCTATAATGTCTTCGTAAGACCACATCTCGAGTCCTGCATCCAGTTTTGTTCACCACATTATAAAAAGATGTTGAGATTCTAGAAAAAGTACAGAAAAGAGCAAACAGGATGATTAGGGGACTGGAGGCTCAAACATACAATGAACGTTTGCAGGAACTGGGCTTGGCTACTCTAGTGAAGAGAAGGACCAGAGGAGATATGATAGCAGTCTTCCAATATTTGAGGGGCTGCCACAGAGAGAAAGGGGTCAAGCTATTTTCTAAAACACCCATATGCCAGACAATGAATAATCGATGGAAACTGAACAAGGAGAAATTTAACCTGGAAATAAGGATAACAGTGAGAACAATCAGCAGTGACAACAATCAGCCAATGGAACAGCTTGCCCTCAAAGTCATGGGAGCGCCATCACTTGAGACTTTCAAGAAGAGATTGGGCTGCCATTTGTCAGAAATGGTGTAGGGTCTCCTGCTTGGGCGGGGGGTTGGATTAGATGATCTACAAAGTCCCTTCCAACTCTGATTATCTGTTATCTGTTAAAATTATGTCATCAGAAATAAAAGAAAAAAATCTTTTTCAAATGCTATGATCCAGAATGCTTTTTTTCCTCTGAAATTTCTTATTCAATTCAGAATATGATAATTATGCATCCTGTGTTGGAAGCAGAGCTTCTTATTCTAGTATATAAAAATTCCAACTTCAGTTCCTGGTTTCTCCAAGTTGAAATAAGATGACCCAAACATAGAAGACCTTATGAAAGGGTCATTCTGCCTTATTATTTGTTTTATTGCTGTCTTTACCATGACAACATCCAGTATTTAATGTTGCTTTTGTTTGATGAGATTTGCTGTCTTTGAAAATGTAGAGAATGTGTAATTTAGCATATATATATATGCTGTTTAGCTTCCTTCGGGTATTATCCCACGTCATTGTAGTTCTGTTAAAGTTGTAGCAACGTTTCAGCAGAATCTCATCTGCCATCCTCAGGCTTCTGTATAGAGTTAGTTCCTGGTTTCAAATTTGAGGCTGGTCCATTCTAATTGGTTGGGAGCCTGGATCTGTGTTCATTGGACTTGGAGTTTGATTGATTGGTGTTTCTGGTTTCTTCTGTCTGTTTTGTGGCTTTGATTGGCTGGCAACACTCTGTTCTTGTGTTGGAGGCTTTCAGTGCAGCTTGGCTCTGTGTGAAGGGACGGCTGCTCTTCATTAGCAAGCTGCTATTCATTAGCAAGCTGGGTTTCACCTGGGTGCCTGGTGGGGGGGTGTTTGGGTTGGAGCTATCAGAGGGAGTCTGTTTTTGCCCAGGTGTTTGCCTGGCTTGTGGCATGGAGATCTTTCTATTTGAGAGTGCAGGCTTCCAAATGATTGACAGTCTGGTGGAATCATCTCTTCTATTCATGTTGTCAGGTCTTTTTTCAATCTCTATGGCTTCTCTGATGATTCTGTGGTTGGGGTTTTCTATTGTGGCTAGGGTTTTAGTGCCATTGAAGTTGATGTTGTGACCTGTGGTTTTCATGTGTTGGACTAGTGAGGAGGTGTGTTCCAGCTTTTTTACTGCATTTTTGTGTTCATCTAGGTGGGTACTTATTCTTCTATTGGTCTGTCCAATGTATGTGGCCGGGCATGATGTACAGGGAATTTCATATATGCCTTGGTTTTCCAGGTCCATTTTGTCTTTGGGGTTCCTCAGGATGGCTGCTATTTTTTTGTCTGTTTTGAAGGCAGTCTTGATGTGATGCCTGTGTAGTATCTTACTGATTTTATCTGTGGTACCTCTTATGTAGGGCAGGACAGCTGTTCCATGGATCTGTTGATCTTCTAGGTCTCTGTTATGTCTTGGTGTGTTTTTGTGGATCAAGTTGGTGATTTTGTTTTTGTGGAAGCCATTGGCTGTCAATATTTCAGTCAGGGTGCATAGTTCAGTCTTTATATGTGTCTTATCTGCCAGGCGTTTGGTTCTGGTAATTAGTGTTTTTGCTACGGAATTTATCTGTGCTGGGTGGTGGTGGGATTGGGCGTTGAGGTAGCGGTTGGTGTGTGTTTTCTTTTGGCATATGGTTTGTCCCAGTGTGCCATCTGTTCTTTTGTAGATTAGTACATCTAGGAATGGTAGTTGTTTGTTTATTTCCGTTTCCATGGTGAACTTGATTTTGGGGTGTGTGTTGTTTAGGTGTGTTAGGAAATTGTTTAGGTTTTCTTTTCCATGGGGCCAAATCACAAATGTGTCATTGATGTATCTTAGCCATAGTTTGGGTTTGTGGGTGGCATTAGCCAGGGCTCTGGATTTGAATTCTTCCATGAACAGGTTTGCAATGACGGGTGACAGTGGTGATCCCATAGGGGCTCCTTCAATTTGCTTGTATCTTTGTCCTTTGTATATGAAATATGTGTTGGTTAGGCAGTGTTCTGTTAGTTCCATGAGGTCTTTAGCTGGTTGGTATTTATTTTTGATGATTTCAAGAGTTTCTTTTATTGGGACTTGAGTGAATAGTGAAACCACGTCGAAACTTACAAGCAGATCTTCTTGTTCTACGTGTAGATCTTTGATCATTTCTAAGAAGTGGTATGAGTTTTGTACATATGAAGCTGCGGTTTCAGCATGGGGCTGTAGTTGTTTTGCTAAGTATTTAGCTAGGTTTGTAATGGTGCTCCTATGGAGCTGACTATGGGTCTGAGAGGTATGCCTTCTTTGTGTATTTTTGGGAGGCCATATAATTTGGGGCATCTAGAAGATTTTTCTCTTGGGATGATCGTCTGTTGGATTTCTTTGCTTATGTGGCTGGTTATAATTTTCTTCTTGGTTGATTTTTCTCGATATGTGGTTGGGTCTGTATTTATAGGTTTGTATGTGGAGTCTTGTATGTGGTCTGTCAATTTTGTTTCATAGTCTTTTCTGTCCATTACTACTGTGGCATTTCCTTTGTCTGCTGGGAGTATTATGATATTATTATCATTTTTCAGGGTTTGTAACGCTCTGAATTCATCTTTTTGCAAATTATTTTTGGGTGGTTTCATTGTGCATAAGATGTGAGTAACCTGGTGTCTTATTCTGTCAGCTTCATCTGTATTTAATTTGGTTAGGCTGGATTCTACTGCACATATGATGGATTCTGTTGGGATTTTTTTGGGTGCTATGGCATAATTGAATCCTTTGGATAGGACATCTGTTTCTGTTTTGTTGAGTTCTCTGTTGGAAACGTTGTATACTAGTTGTTTCAGGTGTTGTGGTGGGTTATTGGGAATATATATATAAATATATATATAGATATATATATATTTATATACATATATATATGTGTATGTATGTATGTTTTTTTAAGTTTTCACGGGTACTTACATGTGTGCTGTTTAGCTTCCTTTGGGTATTATCCCACGTCATTGTAGTGCTTTTAAAGTTGTAGCAATGTTTCAGCAGAATCTCATCTGCCATCATCAGGCTTCTGTACTGAGTTCGTCTGTCTGTATAAAATATATGTATGTATGTATGTATGTATGTATTGCCTCATAGGCTCTAGGTCAGGAATTGGAATGGCAAGCAGAATGGCCACATGAACAGGCAGGGGAGTACTCACTCAAGACACCTAATGAAAGAAGCAGAGAGACTGTGCCTTTGGGCAGAAAAGAACTTGGTCTCCATAAGAGCAGAACACATCTCTCACTTGGCAAACACCCAAGTGGACTGGTTGAGCAGGGCCACAGTCGATCAATCAGAGTGGCGCCTGCACCTGGATTAGTTTCAAGAAGCAGTACAGAAATTCAGCAACAAGTCATAGATTTGTTTGCTTCTCTTCTGAACTCATAGCTTCTGAGCTTCATCTCGAGATACCCAGCCCAAGGAGTGGAGAACATCAATGCTCTTTGTTATCGGTGGCCCCCAGGACTTCTGAATGCCTTTCCCCCTCTCCCAGTGATTCCCAGGGTGATCCAAAAACTGTTGAACGAAAAAGCAGAAATGCTGTTGGTGGCACCATACTGGCCCAGGAGACAATGGTTTGTGGACCTCAGAGTTCTGTCAACACAAGATCCATGGAGGATTCCCCCTCAAAGGGTCTAGCTCAGCCAGGGGCCGATTCTGTACCCGGACCCTCAGTGGCTCCACCTAACTGTATGGAGATTGACCAGAAACATCTGAGGAGCAAGAATCTCTCACACAGAGTGATCAAAATGATTCAAGCAGCCTGATGCCCCTCAACAAATTGCATATACAATGCCACATGGCACATTTTTTATAAATGGTGTGTAAAATCCAACATTGATCCCTTCTCTCCATCAGTAGTACAGCTGTTAGACTTCCTTCAAGGAGACATTGACAAGGGCCTCTCACTAAACACCTTGAGATGACAGGTAGCAGCCCTGGCTTCAGTAGTCACCTGGAAGGGTCTAAGATGTATATCACATCACCCACGCATTTGAAGTTTCCTTTGTGGTGCAACAAATTTATATCCTCCTGTGGTGCACTGCTATCCAACCTGGGACCTTAACAAGGTACTCATGGCGCTTACAAAAGCTCCTTTCAAACCACTGAAAACCATGATTCTCGACTTTCTCACCTACAAGGTGGTTTTCTTGGTAGTGATAACATCAGCACATCATATATTTGAGATAGCAGCCTTATCAATCTGACAAGACCTTTGCATTTTTCATTCTGACATTCTTCGTCCAGACCTGATGTTCATTGCAAAAATTAATTTGGCTTTTCACAGGGCACAAGAATGAGTCCTTCCGAACTTTTGTCCGAGACCGTCTCAGGGGTTAGAACATCAATGGCATCGACTAGATGTTAGGAGAGTTCTCCGTACATACATACACTGCAAGGTGCTCTTTAGAAAGACTGAGGTGCTCTTTGTTTCCTTTCAGCCAACCACTCAGGGTCATAAGGTATCACCTTTAACTAAAGACATGTAGCCACAATAGCTAAGGCGTATGAAACTCAATTATTACCAATGCTGAGAGGCATAACAGTGCATTCCACTAGGAGTGTTGCAACTTCAGCAGCCTGGGCCACACAAGTACCAATAACAGAAATATGTTGTGCGGTGGACTTCCTGTTTTGAGCTTCTTCGGTGACAGACCAAAACCTCATCCTTCCGAGGCTTTGATCCGTGCTCACCACTGGAGCACCCCAAGCCAGCTGGTTTTGGGGCTAAGCCACCCCGTAGAGGTGATGAAGAGGGGGAAGACTGCCTGCAGGGTTGAAGAGAGCTGCATTTCTCCTCCCCAGCTGGCCATTGCTCCCTTTCCCAAAGGCGGTTGCAGCGGCGGACAGAAATGGCCACCACAAAGAAGAACTCGACCGGAAAAGAATGTGCAGGAGGAAGATAAGAGAAAGTTTTGGTTGACTGGGTCAAACAGCAAAAGCAACAAATAAGGTACCCTGGAATTTAAACTTAACAACATTGTTCCCAAAGAAGATCTTGAAGCTGTGAAGGAGAGAGAGAAGGGAAAGGATTAGGTTTTTTCTTCCCTTCCTTATATTAACAGCTAAGAGACTTAAGTAAGAAATTGAAAAAAGATCCACTTTGACATTAATAGGCATCTAAGCTAAAAATAAAAGTCAAAGGGATAATAAAGATTTCTGGACATTTAAAAGTTTTTAAAAGCTGGAAAGGAGAAAAAAATAATACAAGGGCAGGATTTGGAAAAATAGAGGAGACTACCTGGAATTAAGGAATGGAACTGTTATTAAAAATGAAACTTTGATAAGATTCTTCAAAGATACATTTGAATGGAAACTTCGTAACAAAATAATAGAACCCCAGAAAGATAAAGTGGAAAAAAGAAGTAAGTAGTGACAGCCTTGGACTATTGGATTATTTGGTGATTTTTGTTTTTTGTAACTAGACTGACTAAAATTAACTGGGTTGTTGTTTAAAAGTTTTTAAAATGATATCACTCTTTGAAGAACTGAAAACGGAACTTAAAAAATGGAAGGAAGATGCACAAGAAGGGAGAAGTTCTTTTGACTTTGTGTTTCAATTTTTAGAAATGGAGATCTGGAACTATGAGAAGCAACAAGAAATGCTTGCAGAACAAGAAGACTGGGACAAAGAAGAAGCCATCTTTAATGATCAAATAATTTTAAGTGGGGGGAAAAAAGAAAAGGGGGGGAAAGAGAGTGAAAGGTTTAAGACAAGAAAAAACAACCAAAAAGAAGAACAATTTGAAAGAAAGTATAATATTAGAAAGCAACAGAAGAGGGGATTACAGATGAGAGAATTAGAAGTAGAAAGACGAGGGGGTAAAAAGGGAAGGGAGAAGAAGAGGGGGAAGAAAGCAAGGAAAAGAAGTTGAAAAAGACAGAAACAAGAAATGGAGATACAGGGAAAAGATAAAAGGATTGTAACCATAAGCTTATTTAGAGATAATGGGTGAAAATTTATTTGTAAAAGGGATTCTCTAATGGTACATAAGATAGCATTGTTATATTACAATAGAAATAATTTAGAAAATATGATGATGGATAAAATATTCATTGTAATGTTTGTTAATAAATGTTTGTTTGTTTAATAAATGGATGTTTGTTAATAAATAAATGAATTAAAATGATTGAGATAATTAAAAGGGAACATTTTTAATTATTAGTAATGATTTATAAAAATGTAAGTAAGTAAGAAATATGGGAAAAAAGTTAATCATGGAAAGTTTATAAGTGTTCCCAAAGAAGTATGATATTCAATTGAAAAGAAATGTTAAAGATGTTAAGATTTTAATACATATTAATGATAGAATTGAATTGGAATGGAAAGTGTGTTTATTTACATATGTATATAATTTTTTCTTTTTAAGAATATAGTGTCTATTTTAAGAATGTACCAAGCAGAATCCAATTGGAAGTTATGTATTATATTGAATGTCATAACCTTAAGGTATATATTGAAATTTAAATAAGAGATGAATGGATAAAATTAAAAGATATAAAGGTGTCATATTCCAATTAGTAACTATAGGAGAAAATTTGTTTTATGAGATAAGATAATATGAAATTGAAACAGGACAGACAAACATATAAATATAATGATTTAAATTGAGATGAGATAATCAAAACAAAATTGAGAAAATTAAAAGAGGGGAAAAATTATGTAGAAAATATAAAGTGGTAATAAGATATGGAATAGAATATAAAAATGAGCATGAAATTGGGTTTTGTGTCTGTATGAAAAAGTGATAACCTGGGACCATGCTATTTTTAAAAAAGATGTTTTATTGGTATTTTGTTTTTTTGTGAAAACCCAAATAAAATTTTCAAAAAAAAAAGAAAGAAAGAAAGAAATATGTTGTGCGGCAACATGTGCTTCCCCATCACCCTTCATTAAACATTAATGTAAATTAATTAAATTAAAATTGATGTATTTGCCTCTGCTGAGGCTTTCTTCAGTAGGAGAGTCTTACAAAGAGTCCATAGGGACCATGAGGGGACTTTAAGCCAGATGGAGACCCTCCTGTAGGACAAACCAAGCTTTGGTATGTCCCACTGCTGGATGCTCAGAGCAGCTTTTTGGAGAAAGGGTATTGGCACTTACCTGATACGCCCGTTCTCTGTGAGCTATGACAAGCATCCAGACCCACCCAAATTCCATCTGGTGGGTTTCTGGTCCAGCCAATGACTAAAAAAAAACAAGAGGGTGAGATTTCTCTTTCTTTGTCTTTGCAAAAACTTGGCACACTAAGGAGGAATACATGGAGGAGGAGAAGTGTCCTATCAGTCAAGCCCAGCCTATCCAATCTAAGTAAGCACCTCCCCGCTGCTGGATGCTTGTTGCAACTCACAGAGAATGGGCGTATCAGGTGTACCAATTCCCTTTCTCTGGAAAAGTCTATAATGCTGAGAAAGATTGAAGAAATGGGAAGAGGATAGCCAGCAGTATAGAAAGTCAATTTGGTCTAGTGGTTAAGGCACCAGGTTAAACAGTGGAAAAGTGTGAGTTCAAGTCCTGCCTTAGCCATGAAAGCCAGTTGGGTGATCTTCGGCCAGTCATTCTCTTTCAACTCAAATCAGCTCCAGGATTCCTGTGGGGAAAATAGGAGGAGGAAGACGATTTAATCACATTAATGTTACACCTAATTGAGATGTTTGCTGCCTTGAGCTATTTGTAAAAAATAATAAAGGTGAGATATAAAAAAAAGAAATAAAATAAATGATAAATGGAAGCAATTTGTGTGTAATGTTAGTTATCCCATTGAAGTATGAAATTTGGGGCAGATCATCCTGGGGAAATGTATATCTGTGTGGATACTAAGAGTTAATACTGTTTTGATTGCATTGATCAATCTTCAGTCACACTTCATACTAATAAGTAACCAGGATAAAGGGCCTGTCACATTGGCCGACGGATGCAAAACGTTTGTAAAAAGGACACAGTGGATGAGAAAATGTTCCATCCGTTGTTATCCACACTCAAAAGTGCCCCGAATTTGCATAACCAGAGCGGACAACAACAGAAAGGAACGGACGGGGGGAGGATGTAGCCAGGATGGAAAGCAGATGCTCCATGGAAGCCTAGCGGATGAAAGCGGATGGGAGTGGATGGCACATCCGCAGGGCTTCCGGGGGAGCACAGCGAAGCGGACGCGCAGCGGAAAGAGTGGATGCAGAGCGGATGCCAAGCGGATGAAGCGGATGCAGAGTGGAAGCCTAGCGGATGCACAGCGTTCACTGCGCATGCGGGGAGGATGCATTGCGTCAGCCCCACAGATGTAAAGGGAAGCAGCTCGCAAGCAGGTCACCATTCAGAGGAAAGACCTGCTTCCAGACACAGCTCTCCAGCCAGCCAGCCAGCAAGCCAACAACCCAACAACCATGGGGAAGAAGAGAAAGCCTCAGCCATCTGCTGCCAGCCCTGGCAAGAGGGACAGGGCCACCATCCCACCCCTTGGTCCTGACTCTGCTTCTGCTGGGGCTTCTGCTGCTCGGGCTTGCTCTTCTGGTGCTGGAGCTTCTGCTGGTGCTGCTTTTGGTGGTGGTGCTTCTGCTGATGCTACTTCTGGTGGTGGTGCTTCTGCTGGTGCTTACTCTGCTGGTGCTGCTCCTGGTGCTGGTGCTTCTGCTGGTGCTTACTCTGCTGGCACTGCTCCTGGTGCTGGTGCTTCTGCTGGTGTTTACTCTGCTGGCGCTGCTCCTGGTCCTGCTGGTGCTCCTGGTGCTCCTGGTCCTGCTGGTGCTGCTGGTGCTGCTGGTGCTTACTCTGCTGCTGCTGCTCCTGGTCCTGCTGGTCCTGCTGGCTCTGCTGTTGCTTACTCTTCTGGTACTTCTCCTAGTCCTGCTGGTGCTGCTAGTCCTGCTGGTCCTGCTTTTGCTGCTACTGTTGTTGTTGCTGCTGCTGCTGCTGCTGCTGGTGGTGGTGTGGAGGACCAGCCCCTACAACCTCGAAGCCCCTCTGATGAGGGCCCATATGGCCCTGCCAAAGGGAGGAAGAGGCAGATGCGTGAACGGGAGAAGAGGCAACACACAATCGAAGAGGAACATGAGGAGGAGGTGCTGGAGTGGCTGAGGGAGAATGAATATCTTTGGCAGAAGGGACACAGGCTCTATCGAGACACCAAGAGGAAGCAGGCTGCTTGGAGAGAGAAGGCAGAGAGCCTGGGCTACACTTCGGAGGTGCTCCTCGGCTGGTGGAAGCACATGCACACCTGGTATGGGAAGCTGCACCTCAAGAAATCTGGCCAGGCCACGGTCAAGCTGATGGACAGAGAGACCTATGTGATGGCCAAGTGCAGCTTCTTGGAGGGTGAGATCTGCCACCGAGGAGCAGCCCCTCTCACAACCCTCTCTCTCAGGCAGCCTGCTGAGAGCCAGTCCTCTTCTGGCCAAGAGTCAGCTCCTGTGTCCAGGCAGGTATCTGTGGAGCGTGCCACGACGGAGACCCCCCCGACAGCTGTACTACCCATGGCGGAATGCATGGAGGACCCTCTGACGCAGTGGGAGCAAGGAGAGGGCACTTCCACCACAGCCCAACCCACATCCACCCCCAGCTCCACCTCCACAGAAAGGCAGAGAGGCAGACCGGAGGGGCAGAGCCACACTGTCCTGCTGGAGATCAGGGACACCATCAGAAGCAGTGTAGATCTCCTCTCTCAGCTGGTACACACCGACGTCCCATCCTCCAGCCGCAAGCCCTTCCTCACCTACGTCAACCAGACCCTCATGAACATGTCGGAATCACAGTACAGGGTGATAAAGGACAGGATCACCGGTCTTCTTCACAACCCTCCAGACCCAGCTGAACCTGCTCCCACCCAGTCCAGGTCTGCTCCTCCACTCCAGGTGATGTCACTGCCCTTCCAAGGCTTTCCACAGGCCCTCACCTACCAAGGCTATGGCTACCAGGAGGTCCAGCAGCACAGGCAGCCCTTCCCAGTCCAGGCACAGGTACATCAGATGCCACCGGTGCCACTGATGCCACCCACGCCACCCATGCCACCGATGCCACCCACACCACCGATGCCACCCACGCCACAGATGCCACCCACGCCTCACCTCACTCAGCTGCAGACCAGACATCCCCACTACACTGCTCCTTCCTCCACCCCACAGCTAAGCCCGGCCTCAGAACATCTGTCATCGGTTTTGGGGCTGACACCCCATGTCATGGAGGAAGGAGCTCTCAACATCATGGGACTGAGCCAGCTGTCTGAGAGCTTCCTCCACACCGTCCCCTGTTGTCCTCTTCAGGCCAGGCACCCCAATGGTGCCTCAGACCAGCACTCCAGCAGCAGCCACCTCCACAGCACCTGGACCCTTCACCCCTGAGACTGGGTATGCCTCAGAGTGACCAAGAAAAGTGCCAGAGACTGGGTGGCTACCTGTTGACTTTATTTTTGCTTTGGACACTTGACTTGGGTCATTTTTCTTTTACAGCTTGTTATTAATAAAGATTATCTTTGCTTCACACACTTGCTTCATTTATTTTTGTCAATAAAGTCTTGGTGGAAACTTTTAGAAATGGTTTAAGCCTTTGCATGCTTGTGGGATGGGTTAAGATAGCAGTGGAATGGGCAGGGATACCTTTGGGATGGGTTAAGATAGCAGTGGGATGGGCAGGGATACCTTTGGGATGGGTAATAGCTGTGGGATAGATAAACCTCCAGTGCAAGCATGGTGGGACTGTATGGTCCACCCTCCCAGGTGCCACACCTTTGGCCCTTCATTATCAATAACAATGTAAGCATTGATCCACACATTTGAACATAAACACAACTCTTTATTAAATGCCCTGTTCATTGTAGGCCCACCCAACATACATGGCCCAATCTCATCAGTGTGATGAGACAGGCTGAAGGAAGCATCCATTAATTATCTATCATCCTGTCTTGCCACTCCACTGCTCCAGCTGGGGAGTTGCACCAGCGTCTCAGGAGGTTGCGCTGCTTCTTCCCTTCACGTGAGGCTCTGTTGGGGCCTTGCACATCCTCAGTGTCTATCAGGTTTTGTCCTTGCCTCCATTCACCAGGCTCCATGTCCCCATTGCCTTGTTAGAGATCCACGAGCCTGTTCTGCAACACTGGGTTGCGGCTGCGCATGAGATTGTGCAGGATGCAGCAAGCTTCCACGATCCTCCTCATGGTCTCTGGGCGATGCTGCATGGTGGTGAGAAGTACCTGGAACCTGTTGGCCAGGATGCCAAAGGTGTTCTCCACCACCCGCCTTGCCCTGGACAGCCTGTAGTTGAAGATCCTCTCTTCACGGGTGAGGCATCTGGAGGTGTAGGGCTTCATGAGGTAGGTTGTGAGGGAGAAGGCGTCATCCCCCACGATGAAGTAGGGCACATCTTGTGTGTCGTTGGGCAGGGGGTCTGGATCTGGGAAGCCCATGATGAGGTTACGTTCCAGCCCCTCCTTGAGGTGACTGGCGTTGTATACCTGGGCATCTGAACATGACCCGTTGCCTGAAGCATCGATTTACATGAACTTGTAGTCAGCATCGACCATGGCGAAGAGGATGATGCTGAAGAAGCCCTTGTAGTTGAAATAAGTGGAGCCTGACTTGGCTGGAGCTTTGCAGGCCACGTGCTTGCCATCTATGACTCCAACGGTGTGGGGGAAGTTCCACTTCTGATACCACTGCTCTGCAACTTTCTTCCAGCCTTCTTCAGTGGAGGGGCACTGGAGGAGCTCCTCCAGGTATTCTTCAATGATGGCCTGCACCACTTCTCTGACCACAATGCTGATGCTGTTGTGTGGCACCCTCCATCCGTACTGCATGCTCCTGTACATGGTCCTGGAGGCCAGGTGGCGCAGAGTCGGTGCCACCTTGAGCCCAGGGTCCAGGCTGGGCTGGAAATTGGTGCTCTGCTTGGTCAACCTGGGTCTCAGCCGCTCCACAACTTTGTCAAACATGGCTGGAGGTATTCTCATGAAGTTCTGGTATGCATGAGTGTCTTCGTTCCTCAGTTCCACCATCAGCTTGTTGTACAGTCCATACTCTGCTCTTCTCCCGATCCATCTTCGGACCCAGACACTTCTTGGCCACCTCCTTTTCTTCACCTAGAACAGGTGAAAGAGCCTGTAGATGGCTTCGCACTGTTGCAGAACGATGGTGGCTACCAAAAGGAGTGTGTTACGATCCATGGTGGAGATGACTGGATGCTGTGGAAGAGCAAGAGCAAGATGAAGGCTGAAGAGGTCTGCACAGCAGGGCTGCTGGACTGAAAGTGAGATCCAGGTGAGTTCCTCCCCCTTTTTATAGGAAATATCGTTTTTTCACTCGGTGTCATTTTGCATCCTCTAGGCATCCTGCATACATCCTAAATATCCGAGATACGTCCCCTCTGCAAACGTTTTTTCCGTTTTAATGCTTTGTATGTGAGCTGCATCCACTTTCATCCTTTCTCCGTCTGTGCTACTAACGCTGCGTGTCCGTTCCGCGTCCCTTTCGCTTCCTCCCTCTATCCGTTTTCTGCTGGAGTGGATGCGAGTTGCGCGGATGCGCAGCGGATGCCTAGCGGATATAGCAGATGCGTAACGGATGACGATGGATGTATAACGGATGTTCCCCGTATGCGTTGCGGATGCAGAATGGACGCGTTGGATACATTTTCTGCTCAAAAAGTTTTGAGCAGCTCAAAACTTTTTGAGCAGATGGAACCTCAGTCAACGGATGCTGGACGGATAGAGAGGATGAAAAACGGAGGCAGTGAGTACAGAACGGAAGCATCGCTTTAACCAATGGATGGCAAGTGTTTCTCTCCATTTTATATCCTCTTTCCATCCATTGGTGCAGTGTGACATGGGCTTAAACAGTGTGCAATTCTCATGCAACATGTAGCACACTATTTGTGGTTAACCTCATCCTAAAACAGGATTGCTGAAATTCAGTGATAAAAAGCCAATTCTAGGGATATGATCAGGGGTGGGATCTGACTGGTGTAACTACTGGTTCGGTGATCTTACATTTTGCATGCATGTGTATATCATCGTCATCTAGCTGCCTGGACAGCTGTGCAGTGCACTTTTTTCCTTCCTTTTTCAAACACAGCTGTCGTGCAAAGCAGTTGCGGTTGGAAACACAGGAAATAAAGGTCAGGTAAGAGCCCGGGCAGGTGGGTGGGCCAAAACAGCAGCAGACAGAACCGGTTCTATGTATGCTCTCTGTTTGCTGCTTTTCAGAGCAACCAGTTCTACAGAAGTGGACAGAACCAGTAGAATCCCACCCCTGGATATGATGCTTCTTCCAAAAAACAAACAAAAAGATAGAAAGACAATGGGAGGCTTCTAAAAGACAAATCACTTCCATTTCCAATGTTTTAGTCTCTACAAACATTTCCTGAGATTGTGCCTTGAAAATTGGCATTTTTCAGCCCAATCATAGTGTGTGAACTCAGTCATGAGGTTAATTGAACACTGCCACTATCTAGCTGGAACACAAATTAGCTGACTGAATAGCTAACTTTTCTGTGGGTGATGTCATTTAAGGATAAAAAGCCAGAAAAAGATGCATGGATGTCGTAACATGTCTTCCTTATAGTAAACTAGTCAAGCATTTCATCAGATAGCTAAATGAAAATATATTTGAGTGAAGGTGTAGCAATAATGTAGTTCTGAGTTAAATTGTCTTGGTAATTTACAATATGATTTTGCTTAAGGCAGAGCTTGTGATATCTTTGTCCCAATGCCCTGAACATGAATTAAATTACTATCAATCAAGAAATATATATTTTATTGCCTATTGTTATAAGCCTAAACAATACAGAACACCATACGGACAGATAAATCAGTGCTTTTGATCATATTATTTATGAACACAAATACTATATGGAGTTACAAATATCTCTGAAAAGAAAAGTAATGTTTTACTGCCATCTGATAATTTTTAAATATTTTGCACTTCCTTCTTTTCTTAGAAACTGGCATATTCACATGTTAAACATGTGATTTTATTTAAAACAAGTTTCAGAATTCTGAGCATGTATGCATGTATATGTATTGTACACACATTCATATGTACATATGTACATATGTGCCTGATTTAATGATATTTCAATTGGCATTTATGCATTACTGTTTTAAATATTTGGTTATTTAATCTAACTAGTATTCTCAAGATTGAATTTTAATTGAACACTTTATAAGCAAGTCTTGTAAAAATAACTACATTGGTCTCTAACAATAATTAGCTTCAGTTGCAGATGAAATTATTAGTATTTTTCATAAATATTTTTTATTCTTGCCATATTAACTTAATTTCAAGAATTGGTTGGTTTTCACTGCAACTGTTCCAGAACAAAAACAAAAGAGCTGAGGAATGTTTTTGTCTGTGGTGGAACAGCTGAACATTATGTGATACTGAGCAGTCCCAGTATGTTTTAGCCCTGCTTAGATGGACCCAATCTTAGAGCAAATGCTTTATTTATTTTGGCACGAGCTATATCAAACTATGATGGCCTTATCATTATTTTTTAACAGTCTGCTGATACAGATGGTAGCTGCTGTATTATGAGTATTATGAGCTTGCATGTCATGCCTTTGGAGCTACCCATCAGCTACATAAAACTTCTCACATATTAATAGTATTCCAGCAATATCACATTATGACAGTACTCTTCCAACATCTGTTCCTTTCTCAGGAAAATAATTTAACCAGTGTTAAATAGCCCTCTCCAGAGTGTCAACATTAATTATGTTTGCATGTTTTTATCAAAAACTGGCTTTTGTTTGTATGGTTTGCTAGCTCAGAGTGGATGTTACACTATGACAGCTAGAAATAGAAATACTGTACTATAGATTTATTACAGAAGAGGTATCATCATCATCATATCATCATCATCATCACTTTGCCAATTGTCTATCCACTGCAAGATGAAGACCTCTTCTGCATGCAATACTTGCTGATGTCATTGATCCATTTTGATTTAGGTCTCTTTCATGGATGCTTTTTATCAAGTGGAATCCATAAAAGATATATAAATTCAGATTCCATGGCTCCACTAAGAGACTTTTATATAAAAATAACAAAATTGCTTTTGAAAGAATGCGGTATCTGCTATCCCGCATCAGATGGGCGTCTCATGATAGGGAGCGAAGGAGAGAGAAACGACAGGAGACGAAGTTCCTCGCGATGAGTGCGCCCCGAATGTCCGGGTACACGCTCTTTTATTATGCTCATTCAAAAG